>ML779066.1:205427-223164 GCA_009831015.1 Picea engelmannii | reverse complement strand
AGGAAAAGAAGGTGTTGCTGGAAAAGGTTGACACTTTGAAGAATGCTGCAGATTCATTGACAAAGTCTGTGAGCACAGAAAATTTCTCTTGGTGTAGAGTAACAATGGGCATTGTTGCCCTGGATTGTTGACTATATAATCCCTTGGACCCCTAGACGCAAAGAAAACAACAAGTGGAATAATGTTGGGTATGTGTTATATTCTTTGCATGTGTGTGTGTGTGGGTGCGTCAGATACGACAACTGCGTCTGATGATCTGTACACCTAGAGATTTGCCGTTGCGCCGAGAACTTCCTAGGGGGGTCCCAGGGGGGGGCAGGTATGCCCCCCCTGGTTATGCGCAGCGTTCGGGGCAGCGCCCTGAGGTTACACGCAGTGTTTGGGGCAACGCCCTGAAATATTTTTTTTGGGCGGTTTTTGTTATTTTTAGCTGATTTTGCTATTTTTAGCTGATTTGTAAATTAATCCCGGATTAAGGGATTAGGGTTTTGGTATCTACGGAATACCTAAAAACATTGTATATATTGTATGGCGAATGGTGAAATTTGATATAATGAAAATAAGAAAGGTTTTCCCGGTTGAGGGTTTCTGGTAAAAATCTCTGTGTAATCTGTGTATGAGCCATTGATTAATTTCTGTATTGCTTGAGAATCTATATGCATTTCTTTACTTCGCAGGTTTAAAACTGACAATTTTGTAGGTTTTTCACCATTGAAGTTTCAGAGAGCTCTAGGGAGCTTGAAGCCCCTATTGATGGAGGTCATGCTCAGATGAGCCCAAGTTTGTTTTCTTTGACTGAATAGTCATTTTTGGCTAATTGTTATGCTCTAAACACATTGGGATAGGTTTCAGATCCATTTGAGGACTTTTACAGGTGTTTTTTCCACAAATAAGCTCAAGGAAGCTCAAGGCCACATGTAGAAGAGATCATACTCGGATGAGCCATGATCCATTTTCAGAGTTCTATTAGTCATTTTTGGGGTTTTTATGTATTATGATCCCAACGGTACAGTCATAATTTCCATTGGAGTTGAGAAGTAGCTTGTAAAAGAATTTTTGACAAACCAATCCCAAGGATCCAAGTCCATTGATGGAGGCTCAAGGAGATGTAGCCTAGAGAGGGGTGAACTCCTTTATCATCTTGTTACTGTTGTGAGTTTGACGGTTTATTTGCTGCAAGTTATGTTTATTGTGTATATGTTTAAAACACATATTTATCCTTTTAAACACCTCACACATAAACATTTAAAAGATGCATAAACTTGGCACATAATTTATCTTTCATATTTTAACACATTGAGCAAGGTCCTATAAAGTTTATTTTTATAAAATAGAGGGTGCTTGCATAGCATAACAAGTCAGCCCCCTATTTTCAGATCATGAATGGAAGACAACATTCAAGATGAATGAAGGGTTGTATGAATGGATTGTCATGCCATTTGGCTTGAAGAATGTGCCCAGTACTTTCATGAGGTTGATGAACGAAGTCCCGAGGGATTTCATTGGGAAATTCGTCATTGTATATCTTGATGATATATTAATTTTTAGCAAAAATGAAGCAGAGCATTTGAAGCATTTAGCTACAGTAATGAAAAGGTTACAGCAAGAGAAATTGTTGATCAACATAAAGAAATCATCATTTATGAGGACATAACTCATTTATTTGGGTTTTGTTATCTCTGCAAATGAATTGAAAATGGATCCGAAAAAGATAAAGGCGATTAAGGATTGGCCATCACCAAAGAGCATGTTTGAAGTTCGAAGCTTCCATGGTTTGGATAGCTTCTACAGGAAATTCATCCAAAACTTCAATGGAATTAGCGCACCGATGATGGATACGGTGAAGAAAAGACATAAATCTTTTCACTGGACAAAGGAAGCAGAGAAGAGATTCAACCTGCTGAAGAAGAAGATCATTGAGCAACCAATTATAGTTTTGCCAGATTTCAGCAAGACATTCCAGGTCAGGTGTGACATGAGTGGATTTTCCATTGGAGTGGTATTAATCCAAGACAACAGGTCGGTCGCATATTTCAATGAAAAATTGAATGAAGCAAAGATTAAGTACTCCACGTATGACAAAGAATTCTACGCAGTCATACAAGCACTAAAGAAATGGACGCATTATTTGGTTCCAAAAGAGTTCATTTTGTACAACGATAATCACACTTTGCAATTCGTGACTCGACAGGAGAAGTTGAACCAAAAACATGCTAAATGTGTTGAATACATGCAAAATTTTACTTTTGTGATTAAGCATATTTCTGAAACTGCTAACAAAGTTGTTGATGCTTTGAGCAGGAAATGTTTTCTTATGCGGGAATTTAGAGTTAAGACTTTGGGTTTTGATAACCTCAAAGAAATGTACGGGGATGATATAGATTTCAAAGAGGCATATGAGGCATTTGAGAATCCAATTCTTAGAGACATAAGGCAATGGACATAGTACATGATCCAGGTTGGACTATTATTCAGGGGAAATCAGCTATGTATTCTGAAATGCTCCATGAGGGAGAATTTTCTAAAGGAAAAGCACAACAGAGGATTGGTCCGACACTTCAGCCATGAAAAAATGTTCTCAAAGTTGAATGGCTCATTTGACTGGCCAGGGATGAGGAGAGATGTGAAGAAATTTGTGGACAGGTTCATAATTTTTCAGCACATGAAGGGAAAAAGGCAGAACGCAGGGTTATATCAGCCATTACCCATACCCGAAAGGTTGTGGGATGCAGTGAGCATGGATTTCATATTAGGAATTCCAAGGACACAGAGGGGATTTGATTCAATCTTTGTAGTGGTAGACAGATTTTCAAAGATGGCACATTTCATACCATGCCAGAAAACCAGTGATGCAACTCATATTGCAAACCTGTTTTTCAAGGAAGTCGTCAGACTTCATGACTTTCCAAGGAGTGTCATTTCTGATCAAGATACCAAGTTCGTAGGACATTTTTGGAGCACCTTATGGAAGAATCTGGGAATTTTTTTTTATTTTAGCTCAACGTATCATCCTCAGATAGATGGACAGACAGAGGTCATGAACAGGAGATTGGGAGATTTTTTGAGGAGCTTAATGACTGAACACCATAGTCAATGGGATCACATTCTACCACAAGTGAAATTCACTTACAATGATTCACTCAATAGAAGCACAGGACAGAGTCCATTCCAAATTGTATATGGAATGCAACAAAGGGGAGTCTCTGAATTGAAAGATTCAAAACAAGCTAAATTCAGGAGTGCTAGTGCAGAGGACTTTGCAGAAGGAATGAAGGAGGTTCATAGAAGAATTAAGGAGTGATTGCAGAGTTCAAGTCAAGAGTACAATCATAGAGCAGATCAACACATGCGAGAACTTCAATTTGAAGTTGGTGATTTGATTCTTGCGCATTTGAGGAAGGAAAGGTTCCCAAGGGGGACATACAACAAGCTGAAGATGAAGAAAATTGGACTGTGCAAGGTCATAAGAAAATTTGGGGCAAACGCGTATGAGATTGAATTACCCGATGGGGTCAGAATCTCACCAATATTCAATAATCATAGATTTGTACCCTTATAGAGCTGAAGAAGCAGGAGAGGAGGATGAAGTAGCAATTCAAAAGCATGGACAAATAGTGAAGGAACTCATGAACGTGAGTTCATGAAAACTTTCAAGTGAAGGAGTATGATGCAGGAGCATCGTAGAAAGCCAAAGCATGTGCCTAGCCAAAGAGGACAATTGGATGCACAGATGCAATTAAATACATTTTTGTGAAAATGTTGTGAATTCCAAAATATGCAACATTAATGTAATGAATAGGAGGAAAGTGCAGTCGCATTTATATCTTGAAGATCCAAATTGATTTTGGAGCATATGTTCCTATCCGTCGGATGTAATAGGCATTTATGTGTGTTTAATGCAAGTAGGTAGATTTAATTTAATAGATTAGACAATTTAGGAGAATATGAGGGAAAACGGATGATAGACACCCTCGCCTTGTATCTTAGAAAATAAAAACTCATTATTATTCATAATTTTGTAAGATGTAGAGTTGCAGAGGAGAACAAAGAATTTTATGCATTCTAGTTGTTGTTATTTACCATGCATAGGAGCACTGGAATTAATAGAAGGAAGCTTTGATTCCAATATATGTGTTTGTTATGGTTGTTGGAACCACCTATTGAATGGTATGTTGCAGGCTAGTTTATATTCTCTGTGTGCATTTTATTTCAATGAAACCTGTGTGTGTATGTTATAGAATTCTATGTTGAATGTTTGAATTTTGGATAAGGGGAGAATGAGTTTCAGTTGTTTCTCTTTTTGAGAACTCTTGCAAAGAGTGCAGTAGAGGGTCCGCAAGGAGTGCGTCAACCAGGCTATGAGTTTCATCTTGGAATTCTCAGAGGAGATTCAAATAGTGTTTTTACAGGCCGAAGTGCAAGGTTAGCTCAGAGCCGTGCAAGGTGTGTGTAGGTCGGGTGAGGTATGGGATTTTACCAAGTCAAGAGGGATATTGAGAGACTGTTGTTGCAAGAGGTGAAAAGAGTCGAAGACCCAAATAACCAGAGTTTATTTGAAAATCGTCGCAAGGAGTGCGTGCAGGGACCCTTTTGGAAGCCTTGAGTTCACAAGAGAAAGATCAGAAGGGATATAACCCTTGAAGTGTTCAAAGGGAGGTGATGTTGGCAAATATTTAACAGACAGCGAATGGCAAATATTTAATAGACAATGAATGCTTGTCATTGATGGCAAGTACAACAATGAAGATGGCATGAGTACAGGAAGTTTGTAATCGACAGGAAAACAGAAGATAAGTTCAGGAAGGTTGAATGATCGAAGGCAACACAACATTGATCGAGTGATCGAAGACCAGTAAAGTTTGAGAAGAATCTCTGATCATTGGATTCCATTCAAAATTCCCGAAAGAATGAGGGTTGTTAGATTTGAATGTAGACAAGAAGAGATCGTTGAAGAGGAGGACAGATCTCAGCCGTTACATCCAAGCGCAGGATCCGACCATCATTGGATCAAGAAGAACCTGCACGTCCTTTAAGGTACAAGGAGAAGTAGGCATAATCGTGATATGCAAAATCATGATGTAATCTGAACCCTCAGATCAAGGTTTGATCTGGACCGTTGATTCCATTCCATGTCGGAGTTTCAAGGATCGAGAGTTGAAGATGTCAAAGTTTCTTAACATCAGGAATCCCGATATCGCGATATGCGAAATCGCGATTTAATCGCAGCCATTGAATCGAGATCAGATCTGGACCGTTGATTCAACCCCATGTCGGAGTTTCATGAATCAAGACTTTGAAGTGACAAAAACACTGGACATAAGGGATGTCGAAATCATGATATGTGAAATCACAATTTAATCGCAGCCATTGATAAATATCAGATCTGGACCGTTGATCTAACTCCATATCGGAGTTTCGAGAATCGCTACATGGAGAGGCAAAGAACCCAATGCAACAAGAATGATGAAATCAAGAAATCACGATTCAATCATAGTCATTGAATCAATATCACATCTGGACTATCGAATCACAGGACATGTGGCAAGTGATCAAAATTTCGTTGACTTGGGGTCAACGGAGCATAGTGTCGAAAATCACGAAATGAGAAATCGCGAAAGCATTTTTTGCATAGGCGCTTGGTTATGACCATAGTCATATTGGGGAAGGAGCTAGTGAAAAAAGGTTCAGTATCGGAACTTTGGGGATCGGGAAATGAAGTGTAGAGACACTCAGCACAGGATTGCCAAAATGCCAAAACCTGATTTAAAGGCAATGTCAATAAAGTTCATCCAACGACGTAGATAAATTGGATATGATTGGAAGGTTACTGTTCTCTCTCACAGTTAACCCCTCGGTTACGAATCTATTAGTGAAACAGATTCATGATTGAAAATATGTTGGCGTTTCAGTTTCTCGGACAGTTGTCTTCCTTTTGCCTAAGGAGATGGGAAGTTGAACCACCGTGAGTCTGTATAAAAGAAAAAGAGACAGACAGCGTGTGGTTGGTCGTTCTGTATTAGAAAAGAATGAAACTATAAGAAAAGGAAAATGAGAGAATGCACAGGAGGAGATTGAGCATATGAGCAGTGTGAGATGAAATGCAGAGAAGAATAATAGAACAAGTTGAAGAAGAGCATAATGATAGAACAAGTTTATGCAGAGCAGACCTGCTAAACAGACAAAGAAAGAAATGAATTGCAGAACAGTTAGAAGATGACCAGATGTACAAAACAAAGAAAGATTGGTAAGAATTGATGTATCTGTGTAGTTGAATGTTTATATGTTCATTTATGTTCTAGGGAGGTTGGGAGGTGCTCGGGAGGACTATTGTCCTCAGAGGTTCAAGTGGGAGCTTGAACACAGGAAGTTGTAGCTTCCATCTAGTTGCAGCCAGAGAAACCAGGGTGGCAGGGTGGTGCTAGGGAGAACAAGTGTTCTCTGTTATACAGGTTGGAGCCTGTGTAACTGGAAGTTGGTGCTTCCATCTAGTTGGTGCTGGAACATATAGGGAGTTGGTGCTTCCTTCTAGTGGGTGCTAGAGAAACCAGAGATTTGGTGCTTCCTTCTAGTGGGTGCTAGAGAAACCAGAGAGTTGGTGCTCTCAAACAAGTTGCAGCTTGTAAAATAGAGGTAGCAGCCTCACATTGAGTTGGTGCTCAATTAAAGATGATGTAAATAACTTAAAAGACTGCCTATCATTTCGAAGAAGAAGAGGTTTTCTCCCTTTATGGGTTTCCTCGTGAAAATCTGTCTCTGTGTATACCTTTTGTGTGACTGATGCTTTTTACTTTTACTGTTCATATGCTGTATAATGTTGATGATCACTTGAGGAAAGATTAAGAATATTTTAATAGACTTATTATTGTTTAAGCTCAAAGACAACTGATTCATCCCCCCCCCCTCTTAGTTGTTTTAGTAATTTCAACAGGTGAGGTCGAAATTGTCTCACAGAAGTCAATTTCAGGAGGGAGGAGGCCAATTCATTTGGCCAGAAGTCCTTGAGAAGTTGAATCGGATGATGGAATATATTCAAGAGGAAGTGCCAAAGATTTGTGAGCCAATGGATCTTGTGTAACAATGGAAGGATTAAGACCGAGTGTCTTTCAACACTCTTAATCTTAGGAAGGATAGTGACCGTCATATCCGGATCAATGAGGGTCGTCGATCTCGTATGTGAATTAACGTATCGGAGTTCGGGGAATGGAGTGATCAGTGGTTTGGGTCGAGGGTTGTGGATTTTTGATTGGAAAAATCTCAATACAACGGGGGTCGTTGGATCGAGGGAGGCACACAACCGTCGATCTCATCGAAGGAATGATTTCGGAGTCGAGGATTTTAAGAGGGAGAGGAATGGTTGTTCATTGTTCTCTCAAGTTTGCGAAAGTTGAAGACTCGTGCGAACAGGTGGCAAGGACCCACTCTGTAAGAGGAGTAAATAGAGGTGATAGGTGGCATGCTCCCTTCGCTTTGGGTGGAGTCAACCTTCATTGACATATTGTGTTTCGGGGATTCACAAGGGAAGATCATGAGAGTTTGGCGCTCCAACTCATGAAGTTGTGAGTTGCGAAAGGTGCTTGTGTTAAGGCTTGGCTGTGGTCATATTGGAAAAGGGGCTGAAGAGGGGATTACACCTTAAGCCCATTCGCAATTTCACGTTTTGGCTATTACCAAGGGTTGTGGCATTGTATTCAAAGTGCCCAAATCACAAGGCCTGAAATCCTTTGCGGGATTAAACAAGGAGTTCAGTTAACCCTTGTCGTGGTTTAGAGAAGATCTTGCACGGATCTCAGCTTGAGGGAAGGAGGTTTACACCATCTAAGGAGAATAAACCAATTGGTACATGCGCAACAAATGAGAGAACATGTCTTCAATAAATCACAAATGCACCAAGATAAAATGAAAATATTTTTTGACAGACACACCAAAGAAGATTATTTCAAGGTGAATGATTTGGTACTATAGTGGGATGTAAGAAATGAAGAGAGGGAGGCATGGGAAGTTTGATAATCTTTGGATGGGACCATTCAATATTGTTGCATACCATGGGAACAATGCCTATTTGTTGCAAGATCTTAATGGAGATCTTATTGGTGGGGGACCTGTGAATGGCAGGTTTCTCAAACATTATCTTTTTTAGAAAAAAAAATCACTCTCACCATGTTATTGTAAATAACCATTTTTATTTTTAGATAAAGCATTTTGAATCAGCAGTCAGCAGGAAATTGAAGCCCGAAGTGAATTCCCTAAGTTTATGCTGAGTTTGGTCATAGCTATGTCAAGAGGGCCTAGAAACAAGTTTATTTTGTCATTTTAGAGTCTTTGAGTCAAATAAATCCCAATGGTCAAGCACTTGGTCTTTTTTTCTTTTCTACCTCACTGGGAGGATAACATCCCCATTGGACCCATATATTAGCACCATGTTTTTTTCATTTAGAGTCAGTCCTAGATGAGTCATAGTCAGTGCGTCAAAGTTTATAAGGTGAGTGACCAAATAAAGAGTGTTTCAAAATCATCGAGTAATGGGTCTGGCCATAAGTGGGTTAAAAGGGTGTAAGGTTCACCACATTTAAATCATAAGGGTCCATTTCCCTAACTCTCGAGTCACGTTGAAAAGGTGGAAATTATGTACCAAAATCGAGTCAAGTGGTTAGGATAAAGTTCACGTCGAAAGATATTATGAGCATCATTCCCTAATCATGAAGTCAGAAAAGTAAAAAATCATGGCACTCCTATCATTTGTACTTTGCACACTTCAAAAGTGTACCCGTTGCACGCATTTGATGAAAAAATATTCAACCTGCTTTCTAACTTCTCGTCGCCATGGATTTACTATCCTTTTCCATGATTTATTTTCGTATCCGTTCAAGCATAAATATTGGTCACCCTTCAGGCCTCTCCTTCACTTTCATAATTTGTGTGTCATATGTAGTTTTTTCATCAAGATCTGGAGCCCTTCGTTGCATAAAAGTTATTTGTTGCCAGTCGTTACATAATCTTGCTATGTTGATTTTATTGCATCTCCATTTTTTTTAACCATTTCTTAAAGTCTTTTGGAGCTTGCCACAAACTAGATTTTTGGATGAATTATTTCTTCTCACAGTCAACCTTCTTCCTTTAGAATTCTCTACTGTCATGTCAAGTTTTCCCACTGCGCCAAATTTTTCCATCTTGCTTTACTACCTCGCCGATTGTTCCACTACGCCATAATTTTTCGTCATAATTCCCTATCACGTCAAGTATCCCAGTGTTGTTTTCTACCATGTCGATTTTCCCCATTGAACCAAAAAATTTCATCCCACATTACTGCCGCACTAGGAATTTCTGTGGCTTATTTTGTTTTCCATGCAAAGATTTTGTTTCTTCCTTTTCTTTCAGTCTCTGCAAAGTTTTTCATTCTTATTTTATGTGCATAGAGGGTATCACAATTCATTACCGCATGCATTAAATAAGTATATACCAGCATCATGGCATTTTTCCAAAGCATAATAAAGAAGGTGAGAAGTGGCAAGGTCATGAGGTTTGAACCTCGGGATTTGGAGTTAATAAATGAAGGTCCGACAATTAGGGAATTTTTTTGGGTGTATGCATTTCTACGAAAGGATCAAAGGATATAATGTGAAACTGGATGAGTAGTTCACCTTCAATTTTACTGTGGTCGACACAACAATTGCGGGAATCACTTTCCGAGTGACATAGGAAACTTTTTCAGCTGCGACAGAGATCCCTCCATGACAAAGAAAAATGTTTTAAAGGAATACCTTTAGACATTTCATGTTATATGGACTTCATCAAGCCCGAAAGTCAAAATCAGAAAATTGGAGCTAACATTCCAAGCATGTATCTCCTTGATCCTTTCGAGAAACTTCTGAATATAATCATAAGATATTTCACCTGTGAAGGTGGGTTCGAAAGGGTGTATCCATATCAAATCAGGTTACTGGTGCACTTCACGGGGAAAAATCCCTTAAAATTACCTTTCTTCTTGTGTCGGAGCCTAGGAAAGATGGTTGACAGTGTCTAGGCCAAGGATGATCAGCCAAGGAACAATTTATTCCATTTTTCATTAATTAATATATTAGTGGTTGAAGAATTGAGACATTTGAACAAGGATTGGGATTCTTTTTTTTATTTCGACTAACATCCCTAGAGACCCCAATGGAGACATTCTTCTATCTACAGAGGAATCAATGCTTCATAGTTCAGAGGTGAGAAAGGAAGATGTTACTAGAAAAATAAAAGTGAAAGAAATAGAAGACATGTCATTCGGTTAGCCAACATTCCAAAAGAAAAGTAGGTCAAGAGTGACTGATAAAACTAAGGATATCCAAGCTCCTAGTAAACCGTGCACTAAGTCCTTTGTCAAGATATTTCCCATGCACATCGTTCATATAGAGCTTGTTGAAGGTGAAAATGAGGGAATTGATGAAAGGCATGAGGAGTTATGTGAGGAGAATGTGAATTCTCGGGAAATGAAGCAACAACTAAAGCAAGAACAACACATTATTTCCTAACTTTATCAAGAAAACAAAGAGTTGAGAAGACAATTGGCAGAAAGGATTATTGAAACACCAGCGTGAGAGAGTTGAGAAGTTCAATTACTCCCTACCTCTCCCACAATGAAAGAAATGAATGTAAATTGTCTTAAAGAACAACTCAGAGAGGCCCAAGATGTAATCATTGAGCTTAGGGAGGAAGAGAGGATGTCAGAGGAAAAAATCATAGAAAATTTCAAAGAGTGTAGACCACCTATTGATAATGCATGTGAAACTCTCTCCAATGGTCAATCAAAATTGAAAAGAAACATGGTTTTGTTGAAATAGGTGAAGAGTTTGAACAAACAGAATTAGTGTTTGAGAAAAACAATCAGAGATTTAAGGTTGCAGGCGACGTCGAAGGCATGAGTAAGAGAGCCCCATTTTTTTCTTTTGGTTCATGGCATGGAATATTTCTTTACACATATATTTCTTTCTTACGTTAACAAGAAGTTAGATGCAACACTTGCGCAACGAATATTTGTTGCACAAACATTGTAAGCTTACCTAATGATAAGGGCATGTATTCTAAAATCCATGCAAGTTTTGAAGGAGATGCGTGGTCCCCAACCATTGTTGCCACCTGGAGTTGCACGAGCGAACACAAATGGATATCCACTACACAAACTCACCACATGCATGCTATAGCCAATGATTGTGCAACAACAACCAGAGTCTGCTATACGAAGGTGACAGAGTTTCCAACAGTACGCATGATTACTCGGGCACACCTTGGAAGAAAACATTGATTTATCACAACCAGATGGTCAAATATTACTCATGACCAAATGATTGAAAAAAATATGTCGTTTATGTTGTGATTGGGCATAGTCAGGTTTCTATTTTTAGTAAATTTTGTTGAAAAGGTTGTCGAAGGGGAGAGTAACCGAATCCAGGATTCTAGGGGGAATTAGTTCGAACATAGTAGCCAAGGAGGAGTTATTTTTCTATATATTGGATCTTTTTTATGTAAGACGGGTTGGAAAAGTAGTGTAGACAGGAAACTCTTGAATGTAACTTTCTAAATCTGATGGAAATATAAATGCAAAGGTCTTGAAGCTTTTGATCAAAAGATTCTAGTGGTGGTGGTTTGATGTAATGTGATCCTATCTTCATATGTACTTATTGTTTTTTACAAATTCATGTCTATTTCATTTGTTTAAATTGGAAATATTTAAAGGGTTTAAAATTCATCTCATGGTGCTTTAGAGTCAACCATTTAAACTCTGTGTTTTCTTCTAAGTTAGGTCATAATTCATCTCTAATGGTGCTCTGATTTTCTTTATGTTTATCCTTTCTTTCGCCATACGCAACGATATTGAAACTAAAAGACCATTACCTATTTACCCTTTATCCTCTCAAAGATTCCCTTACCAGTCATTGATTTCTCTCGTTTTCAGAGGGTTTACTCTGTATCCCAAAGTACTATACTTCCTTGCTAGTGAAACTAGAAAAAACTTTCTCAAGAATCTAAATCTAGCCATCAATCTAAAGTTATTATCTATCATATACTAGGTCTAAGGGAGAGCCCTCTCTAGATTGAAAAGGCTAGTTTCCAGTCTTAAAGTTGGTTTGTATGTTACCTTGGTAGATCTTTCTCTTCATCCCAACAATTTACCAAGTGCTAACACATGCATGATTTCCTATGTAATCATCCATTTGTACCCAAAAAGGGCCCCTTTTCCGATGAGGAGATGTCACTTTTAACCATTATATTTTTATTTTCTTATGAAAAGAATTAAAAGACACATAACTTTGTAATAAATGTTGGGCATAGATTAAGCCTTAGAAATATAGGGCACAAAAACACCCACTCAACATAAATGTTAACTATTGGGTACAAATGAGACCATAAAAGTGTTTGGTGTGTATAAACTTAGACCTAAAAATTGCAAATTATATTTTTGTCTATAATAAATCCAATTTGGAATGATGTATCACATTCTAGACCATGCATATATGACATGGCCATCATATCATAGGACATGATATGTCTATTTAATATAAAAAATAGGAGTACTACAAAATGAAATATGAAAAATCAAACCTCTTTAACAATTTGATAGCACATAAAAATAACGGTTGGCTCAATAATGTAGGTTATCATGCCTTATTAGAAATCACTGATTTTGGACATGCAATGTTGTTATCAAGTCTCTAAAATAAATTACTCATGAAGAACATAAATATTGGTTCAAACACAAAATACATAAGATCAATTCTCAATTTAATATCAAAACACATAATACATCGACATTCATATTAGATTCTAGTCATAAGATCCATTTTCAATTTAGATTGAAAACACATAAAGACAATTTCCAAAGTAGGCTCAAAACAAATGACATTGTCCTATCATAAGGCCTAGAAAATTGGTTAAAATTTTACTTAATAAAATTTCCTAGATGATTTTGTACTCACTTAACATTTTCCATGTACTCTTGCATTAGAGAACCTTGTAAACAAAATCCTATCTAATATGCTAACTTTAGTCATCACAACTACTTGTATACTACTAAGTTCTAACCTAATTATAGATAAAATGTAGAGGTAATTTAAAAAATGTTTGCAATATACAATGGAGCAGTTGATCAAAGTGTGAAACTCATTTAGCCTACTACATTTGCTACATAATAAATTTTCCCAAATTATGTGGAACTTAACCATCCCCTTCAATACAAAATATAGCTACAAAGAAACTAGTTGTTTGAAGCACTACCTAAAATAGAAGGCTTTAAAATATCTTCCTCAACATTCTCAACAACTTCAATGCATGGTTGTAGTTCATCCACATTAGAATCTCCTGAACATGGATCTACTCATTTTCTACCATGACATGTAATCTAAGTGAATAATCTACATAAGAGAAAGACAATAAGCTACCTCTCACAAAACATTCAAATGAAACGTAACACCATTTTAGATTTTATAAAATGTCCACATAATATTATTGATTCATGTTCACCTATTAAATATAAACAACATTTTGTTTCAAGTTTTTCTTCACATGCTCTACAATCAAGGGTGTGTTAATGACCAATACCACTTGAGGTATCAAAGACTAAATTTCATTAAGGAATTTATGAATATAGATATAAGCCTAGAGGCTACATGTAATGTTCTTTTAGTCGTGGTAACAAAATTATAATTGAATTAGATTAATGTTGGTCTATAGGTATCCTACTATGAAAGTGTAGGAACTTGTTACCAAGTGCATAGACCTTTTTTATCTTCACTTAGAAATGTAGAGCTCATTTCCCTTTCTGAATACTAATAAATATTTTCAAATAAAATATAAAATAAGCATAATAGATTCTAAAAAGAGAAGATGCTTAAGTCATGCTACAAAGTGAAAGGAAATAAAAACATTTTTCCTCAAACCATCAAATATATAAATTAAAAAATAATAATTATGGAAAACACATTGAATTCCTAGAGCATAACCAAATCCATATATTAATCCTAATAACTTATATTTCTCAAATAAACATGATAAAAGATGAACAAAAGTTCTTTTTACTCAACAAAGGTCTTTAAATTTAACCCAAACCATTGAATCAATGAAAATCATATGAAACCAATCAAGATACAAAAAAGGTTTCAATTAAGTATTAAATCAAAACTAGAAGCATTCAAGGGACTAACAAAATATTTAACCAAAATAAACTTAAAATTCCAAACTTGACAAAATGCTTCAAATGAAAGCAATAAAAAAACCTTAAAATTTGCCAAGATATCAAAGCTAGACATTAAGGTAGTTTCATGTACTTGAATGAGCCCATTCTTACATGGTGGAAGTCTTGTTAGATTAGTTATTTATCCTTTAACACTAGGACACCCGACTTCATCAAATTCTAGCTTCATTTCCTATCACAGATAAGAAAGAGACAATTTAATAGTTAAATATAAAAATGTCAATCCTAAAATAACTTGCATCAAGGATATGAATATTCAATGTTAGAATGAAAAACACAAACTATAGAACCTATTTTTACTTGAAATGCAACCTCAAATTGACATATAGTAATCTTTTTACCTTAAAGAATTCCCAAGCTACTCTAAAAATAGAGAAACAATGAAGTCAATCAAATAACAAGATTCACATCACCTATGTTATTCCATTCACTATTTCTTACACCACCAATGGAACACCTATACCAAAATAATGCTCGACTATGAGTCCCTAGACAATCACAAAGCTTGAGATCACCTTCTTATGAGTTGTCATCCTTATCCACTAGTAATATGTTATGATTATCCAATGATGAGTCGTTAGTGAGATATATATCTATAGATTGTTAAATACATGTACTATAAATTGATATCAGGGGATGAATAAAAGTGTCAAATATGGCTTAAATCCTTTTCCACCAAGTGTTTGGGATTGTGTGTAACTTGATATGAAATAGACAAACAATACTATAAATAATCGAAGAGGAAATATGATTTTGAAGATCAAAGGCAATGTCTAAAGACATCGTTTTAGCACTTAAGCACAACGAACTGTGATCAGAACATCACACTACATATTGTCCATGTTGTACACAAAAGTGATATCACCATGATGATAATATCTCTTTAGGTCTACTACTTATAACTTCAATATCTAACCAACTTCCTAGAAAATGGGAGGATCTTATCCACATATAACCATCGATTGTCAGAGTTGACTCCATCAAATTCTCTTTCTCAAGTCGGCTCGACAAGGATGATCAACCTGACCATCCATGTGTCCAAAGCATAGTCAATTTCTTGTTTGGTCGATCCATTGACCGACTGTCTTCGATTGCTGGTCAACTGTTTGACCAATAGGATTTTCGACTACTCGATCGATTGATGTAGATATGTGTTCGATCATTCGATTGATTGTTTCTAGATGTAGGTCGGCTAACCGACTGACTGATTCAAGGAGAAGTCTGATGAACCATTATGACTTGATGTTCCAACACCAATTTCTTGTCTTTCATGTCTTATTTCTTAACAAATAAGTGTCCCCTCATGGATATTAGACTAGATATAATATTGGGGTAAATCAATTTCCCAGTTATCATCTTGTTACTCGTTTTATACATTCTAATGATGCTCTTCTCTATATGGATTGCCATTATAATCCTCCAAAACATTAGGTTCCATATCAAGTTCAGAAGATAAATTTGTTATATTTTTTTCTCCACTTCTATCACAATCTGATTGTCAAATAGATAGTGCTCTTTCATATGGAAAATTGTTAATGTTATACTTTGTTACATATAATTTTAAAAATGTATACATATTTTTATCAAGCTTGTTCGCCAATTTTGACTTTAAGTATGAGAGCACATTAAACATTCTCTCATCCTCCATTGATCCCAAACTCATGGTTTGACATAAATTTGCTAATTTGAAATATTTTGATATGTTTTCTTGTAGGTATTGGACAACACCTAAAATATCCCATAATATTGGTATTGCACTATATTCTAGAGGATTATCCAAAACATGAATTTGATTCCAAATTGTTTCAACAAAGCAATGGGCTTGTTGAAATAATTTTGATGAATCTAAAATACCTTGAATATGTTCTCCATGTATCTGGGCCTTATAAACAAAGTGGTATACTAATTTTTTAAATTTTGCTATAAAGTTGTCTTTTAAAGTGGTTTGACATTGCTAATCATTACAATATTGAGGGTATACCAAAAACATGGCCTCCAACAATTCATCTCAAGGAAATCATTCCCTTAATATGCTAGGAGTTTTCTCGACAAGTTCAAAATGATAATTAAAAAATCTCGTCTACACATATGGAGGAATGGATGAAGCTTTCAGCCAAGACCAACTCTATGGAATTTAGTGAGTCAATATATAGACAACTAGTGGGGTTCTTTATCTGATTCTAGTGATTTTTAAATTTCTATCAAATTATGTCTCACTGAAATTACAACATTGTCAAATAGGTCTCTTGACACAGGGTAATATTTGGTGATTCATCCTATATTACCAATATAATGAAATGGAACCATATACCCATGCACTAGCATATATCATGTCACTTTGTCATCAAACTTTAAAAGCAATTCAATATTTTCTATATTCATGATCCTAGTCCAATTTGTAAACTTTGGACCTATAAAAGACATTGGGATTGTATACAAATTATCCAATTAAATTCATGCTAATTTCTTGCATTTGTGTATTCTATAATATACATTGTGCGACTTCAAGACATTTTCACAAGGACATTCATTTTCATGTAGCATAGAAATAATTCTAGATAATGTTAATGATGTCTATATATTAGTTAGTTGAAAGAGAATATATTGATCTTTCTCTACACTGGAACGTTGTTCATACATCACCCCTACCAAGGATTGGTACTCACTAAATAGTCTTTGAGTTGGTCCATTCAATGATATCCATTTTGTATCAACATATTTTAGTATATTTTTCCATTCATAACATTGTCAGCAAATTGTTAGAACTTCGAAAATTGTTTGGGACTATGACAAAACTATGCATAAGCCTCATGTACAAGATCTTCAAATTTTGAAACCGATGGAAACTTGCTGACCATTTTGAATGCAAGATTCATCCTAGGATACATACAATTATTACTAATAATATATGGTAAACATGATAGTTGTAGTTTGACACAAAGGCCATTCCTTTCTCCTTGCATTATTGTTTCTCCATCTGCTCTGACACACCAATTGTTTTACAATCATTAAATGATTCATACCACCAATTTCCTTCAAACTATTAATAAGTTCATAAATATTTTTATCTATAGAACTCTCCCTCATTTTGTGAATCCCAAGTATATAAGAATGCATAGTATAGTTATTCACCATATAAATACTCATGGATATCCATGAAGTATTATATATAGTTATAACCTCATCCAAAGACAATTTCAAAAACCTATCATTCACAATCGTATCTTTCATATAATCCCTTTATACTAGGGATAGACATCTTTCACATTCCAAACCACTCATTAAAGACCAATGAGAAGAAGGAAAATTCAACACTTGAAGAAAAGATAGATATTTCATGTAATCTAGATAATCTGTCATATGTGACCTCTAGATAATATATGATATAACACCCCAGTTTTGATCCACGGATTGGAAATGAATATATGTGTATATGATGAAAGGTTGATATCCAAATAATGTAAGATATACAAATTGTACATTTGAAGGTCAATAATACAAGTATGCATC
>ML779066.1:160138-205418 GCA_009831015.1 Picea engelmannii | reverse complement strand
ATGGGGCTTAGGGGGATCAAAGGGGGCCAAAGAAAAATATTAATATTTTATTCTAAAGCCTAATTCCTTTATTTTGTATTATCCTCAACCATATCAACCTTGGAGTTAGTGTGGAAGTGAAATATGTGGGCTTCTTAGGAAGACATGTAGTGTGTATTTAGCATGCAAATAAAATCCATGATTTTAATCATGAAAAGGGTTATTACTAGTTGTTGTTCGTTCACTCTATATAAACAGAGAGATTTGTCTCTAATATCTAGGTTTCCATCATATGACTATAATTAAATTAAGGAAAATATTTCCATAAAATACATGGAAATTATGGTTGTGTGAAGGGGGGAACTATTTCCAATGAGGAAAAGTAATTACAACTGAGAATCCATTGAGTTTCCAATCAATATATTTCTTGGACAGTCTATGATGAAACCTAGGAAGGAAGTGGGATAGCCCAAGGGAATACATGGAAGATAAGGGGATCCCCTTTAGTGGGTTGTGCCAGATCAAGAGGAAAGATAATTGGTGAATTGGAATTGCTATAATAATTTTACAGATGGTGTTAACTGAGAAATTTGGTTGTGTGAGAGGATTAGAACCAACCACAAGGGATTTTTTTCTTAAAGACTCATAGCCTCAACTTAGGGGTGTCCCTATTGCAGAAGGATTACAAGAAGCAAAGAGCCTATGGTTGTATGGAACATCATTCGTCTATAGCCAATTGGTGAGATATTTCCATAAAGATAAGTGTTCATGGTTTATTACAATTATGATGAATTTTATTGTTGCTTATGTTATTAATTGAATTTTTTGTTGCATGCTTAAGTTGGTATCTGTGTTTATGGTGTTATTGTTAATTGAATGAATGATTATGCCCGTATGAGCCTACATTATCTTGTTTGTATGCATTAATCCATATAATGGTAGGATAGTGAGGATATAATGGCATAAGAGCTATAAGATGTGGAATTCAACTTAGTTAGATGGATGAATAAATTATAATGTGGTATTACAGCATATATTTTCTTATGTTTGGGAGTAATTTGGAATACCCCACTATCCCAACACTATACATGGGTGGTTTGGTATGTTACAAAGTGATATTAGAGATATTGGTTATAGCACTAGGGCTATATGGGCCAAAAACTAGTTTGGATGTGAAGAAATTACAATTTGTAGATTATATGTTTGATAATTGTTTGTGTGGAAAATTTGTGTAAAGGATGTAATTAAAAGTTTCACAGGTCTTAAATTACCTAAAAAGTGTGAGGTAGATATTATATGCTAGTATGGAAGTGTTATAGAGGAAATATGATGAATAACCAAAGTTCCATGGATAAATTTTTAAGCATAGAATTCGACATGTGTAACAAACTTGGGGGAAAATGATGAAATTGGGGAAACTCATGAATGATAGTGAATCAAAAAACCATGGGGTCAAATTCATAATAAGAATGAATGAATGACAAAGTGGATGAGTTGTAGAGGATGAATTTGGAAAATTCATAGTGAACATAATATATATATATATATATATATATAATTGAATTTCTAGAGAAAATATGATGTGGACCTGTACTGGTGACATGGACCGTACTAGTGGCATGGACTGTTATAGCACAAATTTCTACTCCATACTGCATTTGTGAGATGGCATAGTCCATTCCTCAACTTGAAAATATAAATCCCAATCTCCTTCACCAAAATCATATAAAAAAACACTATCTTTGTTGATGTACACTATTCATCAATGTGCAACTCATGTACATACACTATTTTCTAGTGTGTAAATCATGTGCACCCCTAATTTTGAGAAAAATAAAAATATTCCATACTTTTGGGCAAGGTTTATGTTGGACATACTGTTATTAATTTGTTGTCATTAATTTCAATAGTTGATGATGCAAACGAATCTCAGAAGGGAAAGCGCAGTACAAAAACATGGTCGGGATCAAAATCCCCACAAAACAAACCAAGACCGTTGATACACATGCGCCAGATCAACGACAGGGATGAATTGTGGAGATCGAAAGAATAATTAGACAACTCTCTAGTTCCAATACCACAATTTTTCTATATCGTCAGATCTCATAAACTCAAATATCGATGACTGTGGTTGATCCAACAAATGATCAGATTAAGTCAGATTAAGTCATGACCATCGAATACGCAAGAGCCACATTAACGACGTGGATGGATTGTGGAGAAAGAAATAATAATTAAACATTGTGCTACTTCCAATCCCACAATTAGTCAGGACCGTAAGATCTTATAGGTTCAAATATCTATGATTGTGGTTGACTCACCAACAAATGCACAACTTTAAATTGCGGAGCTTGGGTGACGAATTAAATCACTCACAAGTTGTGGTTCCGCAATCATCCTTGATCGTTAATATTCTTCGAGAGTCTTCACGGACGTTGTATCACTTTAAGTGGAAGGATATGATAAGCAGGGAAAAAAGGGTTGAGAATTCGAAAACCCAAATACCCGACAACCGTTGGATTTGATGCAAGGAAAAGCAACATCGCAGACATATCGAGTCGTCGATCTAAGATATTGATCAAATGAACATCATTTACTTTGGGTCCAAAGATGTGAAAAGGTTATGCTTCAGGAATATCACTTTGGAAGAATTGGGAAGTCGAGATATCGAAATACCTGAAGTCTCGAAAGCTGAAATTCTGAAGTCACTCTCAACCATCGATCTGAGATACCCTTTGGATACTATTCTGACCATTAGAACAAGGAGATGAATATGTGTCACATCAAGAGATCTACGTCAGCAGATCATGTTAGCAAGGACATGTGGTAGACCACGTCAGCAAACCATGTCATCAAGGATGTGTGGCATACCACGTCAGCAAGGAAATGTGACATAACAGGTTGACAAACCACGTCAGTGAGGACATGTGGCATAGTCAGATAATGACAAATGTCAAGTTGAAATCGACATTTATGGTACATGCAAATCACAAATCTGAGTGACATGTGGTAGACACTTAGCTCGTGCCACGTCATCAAGTGGCGTAAGAAAGTTACATCACTTCAGGAGTTTCACCACCAGCAAATGCCCTAAGTCCCGAAGTCCCAAATGCCAAAATCCCAAAGTGGACATGAGTCATCCGATATGAAGATCACTTCAGGTGTATTCTCAATCGTTGATCATATTACAGTGGAAGGATAGTGTAATTAGAATAGCCGAAGTCCGGGAGTAAATGGTGTCCATCCATCTCTATTCTTGATTAAGTCCCAAATGTTGGATTAAGCAATGAAAGGATAAGTGTAAGAATCAAATATGACCATTTATTTGGTTCCACAAAATATAAGTGAACCGTCTGATCTGTTCGACGAAACCTTATTCATAATATTTGACAGGTTGAAAGTCTCGAAGTCCCGCCTGTCATCCATCTCATCAATAGATTAAATCGTGACCATTGATTCTAATAAGTGCTCAAGTGTTCGTTTGGACTAACATCTCGATACCACCATTGGTCATATGTTAAGAGATTCAAAAGCCAAAATATAATACGTTGCTAAAGTTGATAAGCCTGTGGTTTTGTGTTATCGATCACATGTAATGGTTTGAAGGAAGTGCCTCTATAGAAATCGATTTCTGGGATAATAGCAGAGATTCAGGATCAAGTTAAAAAGATGAAATTGATCCATATCTATGATCAATTTATGAAAATCCTCCATGGTAAGAATGATAAAACAATGATTATGTTTAAGTTAAACAAAGAGGTGCAATGGTCCAAATGAAAGGAGACAATGCTTCATAACTCACACTGTTTTTAAGATTATATAAATGAGGAAGAGTGGTAAGAAGAAAGCGTCTTTGCAGTCCATATCAGAAGATCAAAAGCTGAAGAAGATTCCAGGAAGGAAAGCTAAATATACTTGTGCAGTGAGGGTGGAAGGGAGGTGCATGGAAGGATTCATATCCTTACTAAGAAAATATTAAAAAAAGGGAGTTGGGGCTTCCTAGGGTTGGTGCCCTAAAGACGAGGGAGCTGGTGCCTCCTAGGGTTGGTTCCCTGAAGAAGTGGATTGGTGTCTCCTAGAGTTGGTGCTCTAAAGAGGATTGGTGTCCTTCACTATTCTTTATGAAACTTGTAATTGTTGTTAGATATATTTATATAATTGATTTTGCATACAATTCATTGCTGATTCATTCTGATAATCAGTAAAATATAAAAATTTACTGCTAATTATTGAAAAAGAGTAATATTGATTCACCCCCCCCCCTTTCAGTATTCCAACAATAGGTATCATAGAGGGTGTCTTCAAAATAGTCTAACAACTGAGAGGTAGATATTGAAGATGGATCAACAAGAGGGAGTGTCTAACAGCAAAGCACCATTGTTCAATGGAGGAGGTTATGCTCTATGGAAGGTAGGAATGAAAAACTTCCTATTGGCTCTTGGTTTTGATATCTGGAAAATTTTTGTAGATGGTTACAATGCACCAATTGTTCCACCCAAAGACGTTGTAGGAAAGAAAATCTGTAATGACAACTCAAGGGAAGTTAATGGAATTCTAGGAGGGTTGAATAATTCCATATGTGTAAATTTTATGCATTGTAAATAAGCCAAAGAAATATGGGAGAATTTGGAGTTTGTATATGAAGGAGATGACAAAGTCAAGGAATCCAAACTATAGACCTATAGAGCTCTGTTTGAAAATTTGAAAATGAAAGAAGAAGAAAACATTGTTGAATAATTTCATAGAGTAGATGAAGTGGTCAATTCAATCAGAGCAGCAAGAGAAGAACTTGAAGATAAACCTATTGTGCAAAAAATACTAAGGTCATTACCTATGAGATATGATGCCAATATATCATCAATTAAATATAGGTTTGATCTTGACACACTCACAGTTGATCAATTCCATGGAATTTTTACAACGTATGAAATGAGAACAGGGAATGATAAATCATCAAAAAAGGAAACAACATTTAAAGAATCTAAATCAAGTTAGGAGAAAAATACCAAATATGATTTATCAGATATATCTGATGAAGAAATTGCAAACTTCATAAATAAACTCAAGAAGGGGATAGGAAAATACAAAGGGAAGATTCCTCTAATATGTTTTAACTATGGAAAAATTGGACACTTCACCAATAAGTGTCCCTATCCTAAGAAGGAGGAAAGTGATCAGAAGAAAACTCAAACTGATAATAAAAATAAGTTCTACAAGAAAAAGAAAGCATTCTTTACCCAAGAAGATAGTAGCTCATCAGAAGAAAATGAAGAAGACAAACCAGAGATTCTATTTATGGGGATAAAAACTGAAGATGATAGTCATTCGGAAGATGAAGAAGAAGTAAACTTAGAAGAATAAATCTTTAGTGTGATTGAAGAACTAAGTAGAACCAAAAAACAAAATAGGGTACTAAGGGAAGAGCTTCTAGAAATTAAAGAAGTTACTAAATCAAGAGAGAGGGAAGTTTCCAAAACTATCAGAGAATAAGAAAAAATCATTAGTGATTTAAAGTCCCAACTCCTGGAAACTAATAAAATTGGAGAAATCATTTTAGAAAAACTAATTGATAAAAAACAAGTATGTGAGAAACTAGAAGCTGAGATTAAGCTGCTAAAAGTTGAAATTGAGAAAGAAAAGAAGGGATCACAATTTGAAAATAGTTCAAAAATATTGGATGAAATTCTCAGTAGTCAAAGTTCACCAAACAACAATACTGGTTTGGGATACAGTCAAGACTCAAATGTTACATTACAAGGATATGTCAAGAAACAAATTATCTATGCAGATGCTCTGAAAAATTCATTAAAGAGTGTTGAAAAGTCAACAAGAAACATGTGTCTAATTTATTTTTCCCTTAAATAAATTGGACAATAAATATTAATATATTATTTCATTCATAACTGAGTGAGTTGGATTTGTAACAGAATCATAAGTGTAGTTAAGTGAGTTAAGATCAGTTGTACTAGTTGTAACTAAACATGCACTATACATAGTATTAGAGCCACGTAGGCCACAGAGCTACGAAAGTGAGGTGCGAACAAAATCGTGTTCTCGCAGGTCCCGTCTCTAGCAGGGTGTGAACCCTAGTACTGAAAACTTCCGGTGTTTTCAAGAACATAAATTCTCGCACCCTAGACAAAGGCAGAGTGAGAACTTCATTGTCATTCTCGCAGGCTACAGTGGAGCAGGGTGCGAACTTCCCTCACCCTAACAGTGAAGCAGGGTGCAAACTTCATTGGCATTCTCGCAAGATATAGTGGAGCAGGGTGCGAACTTCCCAGGCAAGTTTGTAGTCTACACAGGTAGGGTGAAAACTTCCCTTAGGCTACTCTCAGGTGGGGTGCGAACCTCCTAGGGAAGATGGATTGTAGAAGTTGAGTTTTTGGGTTGGATAACATTCGAATTTGCAAGATTTTCTTGGTGCGACACTTGATTCAAGATAAAAAATGTCTTTCAATGGCTTGAGGTTGGAGTATGCACTCGAATGCATCTCTAATTACATTGCTTGGAAGGAAAAGATGGAAGCAGTGATTGAAGTCTATGGCTTGAAGGGTTACATTGACGTAGATGTTCCTAAGCCATATGCGATAGATACTGCAAATCTTGATGCATGGAAAAAGAAAGTGGTGAAGGCGAGGAGGATTCTGTTGGAGGGAGTACGAGACCACATTGTCTCAAGTCTCCATGGGAAAACCACACCATATGCAATGTGGAAGGGTTTGAAGGATCTGTTCCAAAATAGTAGCGACCATAGGAAATTGGCACTCAAAGATAAACTCAGGAAGATCAAGATGGAGAAAGGCGACACCATTCCAAAATATCTCACGAAGTTTTTCCAATGTCGGGATGAGCTTGGAAGTGTGGGAATAACAGTCACTACTGATGATTTGGTGAGCTTGGAGCTCCTAAGGCTTCCTAAGAGTTGGCACAGTTATCAAGACTATGTCAATGGAAGGGAAAAATTGTCGGATTGGGAATGACTGTTGTCGAATCTAGTGCAAGAGGAGTTTAGGCGGAACACCAGAGATGGATCTTCATAAAAGCATGATGATGAAGAGGATTTTTCTTTGACTTCCAAGGCAAGGAAAGGGAAAGGGAAGAAATTCCAATCAAAATCTGAGTCTAAAGTCAAGAAGCTAGATTTGTCTAAAGTGAAGTGTTTTCACTATCATGAACGTGGGCATCTCGCTACTAACTGTCCGCAGAAGAAGAAGAACAAGACGGTTGTTGGAGCTGCAACTGGTGAGGCTCTTGTCTCACAATTTGAGCTTGACTTCGCTTTGATCACATGCATGGCTTCAAGTGCATCAAGATCGGTGTGGTATTTGGATAGTGGTGCTTCCTTCCACATGACGGGAGATAAAGAGTCTTTCATTTACTTGGAGGAGAAAGATCTCAGAATGCATATAGAGATGGGTGATGATGGATGATACAGTGCAATTGGTATTGGTATCATTACCTTTCAAAGGGATTCAGGTAAACCATTTCAATTGAAAAATGTTATGCATGTTCCAGGTCTGAAGAAAAACTTGGTCTCAGTCACAATGTTGGAGGATAGAGGCTATGATGTTGTTTTTAGCAGTGGAAAAGCCTACCTGCGACATAAAGAAATAGGTCAAGTCAAGAAGATAGGGATTTGAGTTAAGAATCTCTACATGCTAGAGGTAGATGGCTGTAATGCCATGATAGGCAAGGCAGAAAAAGTGGTGAGCCGGGATGAGGGCGAATTATGGCACAAGAGATTGGGCCATCTTCATCATGGAACCTTGAATATCATGCAACAAATATCTACTGGACTTCCAAGGGGAACACTTGCTTAGTTAGATCAGTGCAAAGGGTGCACCCTGGGGAAGTATGTAAAGTCCACCTTCCATGAAAATGAGAACCGTGCTTCGGTGATCCTAGAGAGAATTCACATGGATGTGTGTGGACCATTCTCGGTTGCTTCAACAACAAAACATAGGTATTATGTTATTTTTGTTGATGAATTTTCTTGTAAATGATAGATAGTCTTCATGTAGAAGAAGGACCAAACATTCTCAAAGTTCTATGAGTTTAAAGCATTGGTGGAGAAAGAGTCAGGGAAGCAAGTGAAGGCTCTAAGGAACGATAATGGTGGAGAATACATCTCTAAAAAATTCAAAGACTTCTGCAGCAGAGAAGGAATTTGAAGAGAACTCATAGTGCCTCATAACCCACAGAAAAATGGGGTCGCGGAGAGAAAGAACAGAACGATCGTGGGTGCAACACGAGAAATGTTGCATGATCAGGGCCTACCAATGCATTTGTGGGTAGAAGCATGCAATACTGTGGTTTATGTGCAGAACCGTTGTCCTCATAGAGTACTTGGCATGAGTACACTTGAAGAAGCTTTTACTGGTAATAAACCTGATGCTTCTCATTTTAAAAATTTTGGGTCATTTGTTTATGTGCATGTGACCAAGGATGCTAGGAAGAAGCTGGAACCGACTGTTGAAGTTGGGATATTTTTGGGGTACACAGAAACACCCCATAATTATCGTTTGTATTTGTTGAACAGTAATATGATTGTTATGCGACAGGATATAAAATTCGATGAGGGGAAAGCCATGCGGTTGTCGCTTGAGAGGGAGCTAGACTTGCATGCAGAAGAGGAACTGTTGGTTCCCAAGGATGAGTCTCAAGATGTGGATCAGCCACATGAGGAGGTTCATGGAGTGGAGGAAACCACTCAAGCAGATCCATCCATCAGAAATGGAAGAAAGCGCACCATGGAAGCTGACAGATTGAGACTAGATGTTGCACAGAATGTAGGAGCCCCTACTTCACAGCGCAGACAGAGACAGTCTCCTGATCGATTTGCTGGATACATGGCTTTCATGAGCAAATGTATTGTGACTGAACCATCTTCCTTTCGGGAAGCAGTGCAGGACCCCACTTGGGTTGATTCTATGGTTGAGGAGTATGACTCCATTGTCAAAAATAGTGTATGGGAAATTGTCCCAAGACCGATTGATAAATAAGTGGTAGGTTTGAGATGGATATACAAGGTAAAGCAAGTTGTTGATGGGAGTGTGGAGAAATACAAGTCCAGGTTTGTGGCCCGGGGCTTCTCACAGATTGAGGAGATAGATTATGGTGAGACATTTGCACCTATCGCAAGGTACTCTTCCATAAGATCCATCCTTGCACTCTTAGCACAGATGGGCTGCCACATTCATTAGATGGATGTTAAAATTGCGTTCCTCAATGGGCTTATTGAGGAAGAAGTGTACATTGAATAGCCAGAAGGCTTTGAGACCTTTGACAGAGAGTTACATGTGTGCAGACTCAAGAGAGCATTGTATGGGCTGAAGAAAGCACCCCGTGCTTGGTACACTCAGATAGACAGCTATTTCACTAGATTGGGCTTCACCAAAAGTGAAGCAGATGCAAACCTATACCAAATTGTGGTGGAGGGTAAGCTATTAATCATTGTTCTTTATGTGGATGATTTAATACTTACTGGTGATGAGCAGCTGATACACTCATGCAAGGAGGACCTTGCAAAGGATTTTGAGATGAAGGATTTGGGCCTTCTTCATTATTTCCATGGTTTGGAAATATGGCAGCGAGATGGTGAACTTTTTGTGTCTTAAGGAAAGTATGCAAGAGAGATACTGGGTAAGTTTCACATGGAGGGCTGCAAACCCATGGATACTCCTCTTCCAGGAAACTGGAGGAAAGAGGATGCTACTTATGGAGAGGTAGTGGATGCTACTGTCTATCGATAGTTAGTAGGTTCTCTAATGTATTTAGTGAACACAAGACCAGACATTTTCTATGCAATTAACCAGCTAAGTCAAGCGATGGTTAAGCCTACCAAACCCTTTTGGAAGGTGGGTAAGCATGTCTTGAGATATCTGAAGGGCACATCTAAGTATGGATTATGGTATAGATAGAGGGATGAGGTGAAGTTGCATGGATTCATGGATGCAGATTGGGTGGGTAGCCCAACGGAAAAAAAGAGCACATCAGGAGGGATCTTTAGTATCGAATCTACAATTGTTTCTTGGTACAGCAGGAAACAGATATCTGTGGCACTTAGTTCAGTGGAAGAAGAATACATGGCAGCGATACAAGCTACATATGAGGCTATCTGGATGAGGAAGATCTTGGTTGGTTTGTTTGGTTCTCATTTAGATCGGACAGTGATTTATTGTGATAATCAGAATTGCATTAAACTCTCGATTAATCACGTGTTTCATGACAAATCTAAGCATATAGATATCCGGTATCATCATCTCAGAGATTGTTTGTAGAGGAAGATCATGTTGCTTCAGTACATTCCTACGGAAGATCAGGATGCAGACATTCTGACGAAGGTGCTCACCAGGAGAAAATTCGAATATCACAGAGACAGGATTGGGGTGAAGGATAATCCCTTTCTTGTTGAGAGGGAGTGTTGAAAAGTGAACAAGAAACATGTGTCTAATTTATTTTTCCCTTAAATAAATTGGACATTAAATATTAATCTATTATTTTATTCATAACTGAGTGAGTTGGATTTGTAACAGAATCATAAGTGTAGTTAAGTGAGTTAAGATCAGTTGTACTAGTTGTAACTAAACATGCACTAGTGAGAGTTCAGTTAATCAGTGAACTCATATGCAACTGAAGATTCTCCATGGTTAACTACATGCATGTCAGATCCAGTGGAGACCCAGTTGAGATATCAGGTGAAAGGGATAGTTTGGCTATCAATCGTGATTTGATCACACATGCAGTGAATATGCTTATGAGCATGTGCAAACTAGGCAATTTGTAATAATCGAGTTCATTGTGAGAATTCAAATTGCAGAGATTGTGCAAAGGAGGCAGGTTGTCTGGACACAGAAATTGGCACATGTATTTGTTAATTTGTGTATGACAGTGTGAGATGATTGTATTGTACTGAGAGCTCTTGGATTAGAGTTTTGTATGAGATTGTTTCATGATTCATGATATACATAATATATGATAATGGGGTTTTTATCTTTACGCTTTCCCAGTAAAACTTTTGTGTTGTGTGTTATTGATATTTCACTTTGTGCATTGTGGTTGTGATCGTGGTTTAATTGCTTCCACAAGAATAATAGTAGAAGTGATTCTGTATTTAACAAGTGGTGGAAATTGTTAGATCAGGAGAATCACAAGAATACATTAATTTGTATCGAAATTTCTACAAAAAGGGAGGATAACTAGGAAAAAATGATGCCCTTGAAAACTATTACACATGAACATAAATCAATACTCCCTACTAGAGTAAAAAATGACAAGATAAATACAATTATCAGAAGGAATCCCCCTAATTATCTATTTATTGGATATTGTTACTCTTGCAATAATTTTGGACATAAGGCAGTGCACTGCAAAGAATATGGACAACACGATTATAGAAATAACCAAAGATATAAAAACAATGAGTACAATGCAGAGAAGAGAAACTATAACTCAGTTTCTCCTTTGCAAAGATTCAATAGTGAATGCCAAAAATGAAACAACTATGGTCACAAAACTAGTGAATGTAGATTACCAAAATATGATAAAAGGATAAATATTCCGATTAATCAAAAGGTATGGAAGAAAAGAAAAACATAGTGCAAAGTAGCCTTATATGAAAAATATCAGGGATGTCACTGGTATATTGACAGTGGATTCTCCAAACACATGACTGGAGGCCAAAGTAATTATCTCAAGTTAAATGAGAAATGAAAAGGAAAAGTAACCTTTGGAGATAACATGTCATCCAAGATATTGGGAAAAGGCACTGTTAGGTTAGGAAAAAATAAAACTAAAGAAGAATATGTACTTTTGGTAGAAAATATCAAACCTAATATCCTAAGTGTATGCCAAACATGTGATCAAGGTCACATACTTACTTTTGAATCTCAGAAATGTGAGATCAGAAAAAGGGACACTGGAAAGCTAGTGGAAGTCACACCAAGAACATCTAGCAATGTGTACATCCTTAATATAGATGAAGAAGATAAATTTTGTTTAATCCAAGTAGATGAAATCTAGCTATGGCATAAAAGGTTTGGAAATTTAAGCTTTGACAACTTGATCAAATCCAACAAGAAAGAGGCAGTTAAGGACCTACCAAAAATGATTAATCCTTCATATCCCATTTGTAAACATTGTCAAATAAGAAAGAAAAAAAGAGTTAGGTTTAAAACAAAAGAAAACTCCACAACAAATCCATTAGAGCTTATTTACATAGATCTATGTGGACCTACCAGAACCAAAATCACTTATGGTGAACATTATTTTATGTTGATTGTTGATGATTACACAAGACTAACCTGGGTTTTCTTTTTAAAAGAAAAATCATAAGCCTTTGAGAAATTCAAAACTTTTAAAGCTTTTGTAGAAAATGAAACAGATCTAAAAATTAAATGTCTAAGATCAGACATTGGAGGAGAATTCACCTCTAAAGAGTTCACTCAATTCTGTGAAAACCATGGAATCAAAAGACAGTTTCCAGCCCCTAGGACTCCTCAACAAAATGGAGTGGTAGAAAGGAAAAACGAAATAGTTCAAGAAGCCACAAGAACTATGATAAATGAAGTCAAACTTCTAGACAAATTTTTGAGAGATGCAATTCACACAATAGTTCACATACTTAATAGATATCAGTTGAGACCCAATCATGACAAAACCCCTTATGAACTGTGGTTTGGGAGGCCATCTTCTGTAAAACACTTTAGAATTTTTGGAAGTAAATGTTACATAAAGAATGACGAAGATAACCTAGAAAATTTTGACCCAAGATCTGATGAAGGAATATTCTTAGGATATGCATCTAATAAAATGGCATACAAATGTTATAATCTCGTACTACTAAAAATAGTGGAAAGTGAAAATGTAAAAATAAATGATCTAAAAAAGGTCATATCCCAAGGCTTTGATAAAAAATCTCAAAAAAATGATGATGATATAAAATCTCAACAAGAGGAGGATGATGCAGAATCTCAACAAGAAAATGATGATGAAACACAGGAAAATGAACCGCACACTAATGAAGACAAAAATGAAGAAACGCCCTTGCCAAGAGATCCATAAAAAAGAGTTCATAAGAATAATCCTGAAATCCATATCATTGGAGATAAAAATGCAGGAGTAGAAACAAGAAGGAGACTAGACTTTGACTCAGAACAAGCAATGTTATCCTTAATTGAACCTAAGTTTGTTAAAGAAGCTGTCAAAAGTAAATATTGGATAAAATCAATGAATGAAGAACTAGATCAAATAGAAAAGAAACAGACTTGGGAACTAGTTCCAAGACCCAATAACAACAATGTGATAGAAACTAAGTGGATCTTTAAGAACAAATGAAATGAAAATAGGGAAATTATAAAGAACAAAGACAGATTAGTCTACAAGGAATATTCCCAATTAGAAGGTATTTATTTTGAAGAAACCTTCACTCCTGTAGAAAGACATGAGGCCATCACATTGTTCCTAGCATTCGCAAGCTTCAGAGATTTCAAAATATACCAAATGGATGTCAAATCAACATTCCTTAATGGAACACTAGAAGAATAAGTCTACGTTGAGAAACCAAAAGAATTCATTTTATCAGAAAACCAGGACTATGTGTGTAAACTAAAAAAGGCCTTGTATGGTCTTAAACAATCCTCTAGAGCATGGTTCTCCAAGCTCGATCAGTATCTACAAAAACAAGGATACAATAGAGGGACTACTGAAAACAACCTATACATCAAAATTGAGGATCAAAACATGATTGTTGTGGTAGTATATGTAGATGACATTATATTTGAGAGTAATCTCACTACATTAAGCAAAGAATTTGCAACTAAAATGAAAGAAGAGTTTAAAATGTCTATGCTAGGAGAAATTTCATTCTTTTTAGGTTCACAAGTAAATCAAACAAAAAATGGAATATTTATTTCACAAACCAAATATATCAAAGACATGTTGAATAAATTTCAAATTGAAGACAGTAAACCCATGAGTACTCCCATGGTCACTGGATGTAAGATAAGTCTAGAAGATGACTCACCAAAAGTGGATCAAACATTGTATAGATCAATGATTGGAAGTTTACTCTACTCAACAACAAGGAGACCTGACATCATGCAAGTTATAGGAATTGTGGGCTGATTTCAATATGCACCTATATAATATCACTTAAAAGAAGTAAAAAGAATATTCAGATACCTTCAAGGCACCCTAGAATTTGGATTGTGGTATCCAAAAGATAAAAATTTCAACCTAACTACATATACTGATGTTGATTGGGTAGGTAGCATAGATGATAGAAAAATCACTAGTGGAGGAGCATTTTTCTTGGGAAAATGCCTAGTGGCATGGTCAAGAAAGAAACAAAAATCCACATCTCTTTCTAAAACAGAGGCATAATACATTGTTGTTGCATCCTATTGCACACAAGTCCTTTGGATGAAACAAAGTTTAGATGACCTACAAATAAAATATAACAATCCTATTACTATTAACCGTGACAACACTAGTTCCATAAGAATCTCTAAAAATCCAGTCATGCACTCTAAAACTAAACCCAAACCAATCAAATAACATTTTCTAAGAGATTAGGTCACTTAAAAGGTGGTCAAAATAATGCATGTAGACACCAAAAAATAGATTGTAGACATTTTCAAAAAACCTCTGCCCAGGAGTACTTTTGAGAATCTCCGACAAAAATTAGGAGTAAACCCCATTAAAATCGAATAGTAAGGGGAGAACTACCCTAGTGGGAGAAACCCCTTGCCATTGATTTCAAAGGGGGAGATAACTTCATAGAGAAAATCATCATTATAGGGGGAGTATGTATGAAGTTAGAATGTTTCCCTCAATGACAAAGGGGGAGATTGTTGGACATATTGTTATTAATGTATTGTCATTGATGTCAATAGTCGATGATGAACATGAAGCTCATAAGGGAAAGCACAGTACAAAAACATGGTCAGGATCAAAATCCCCATAGAACAAAACAGGACCGTTGATATGCATGTGCCAGATCAACGACAAGGATGAGTTGCAGAGAGTGAAAGAAGAATTAAACAACTCACTAGTTCCAATCCTGTAATTGGTCTAGATCGTCAGATATCATAAACTCAAATATCGACGACTGTGTTTGATCCAACAAACGATCAGATTAAGTCAGATTAATTCGTGACCGTCAGATACACAAGTGCCAGATCAACAACAGGGATGGATTGCAGAGAATGAAAGAATAATTAAACATCATTCTACTTCCAATCCCGCAATTAGTCAGGACCATCATATCTTATAGGTTCAAATATCGATGATTGTAGTTGACTCAACAACAAATGCACAAATTCAAATTGTGAAGCTTGGGTGACAAATCAATCACTCGCAAGTTGTGGTTTCACAATCATCCTTGATCGTTAATATGCTTCAAGAGTCTTTACTTCCATTGGATGAGTTTAAGTGGAAGGATAGGATAAGAGGGGAAAAAGGGGTTGAGAATTCAAAAACCCAAATACCCGACAACCATTGGATTTGATCCAAGGAAAAGTAGCATTGCAGACAGATTGAGTCGTCGATCTAAGATCTTTATCAAACGAACATCATTTACTTCGGGTCTAAAGATGTGAGAATATTACGCTTCGGGAATCTCACATCGAAAGAATTGTGAAGTCGAGATATTGAAATACCCAAAGTCCCAAAAGCCGTAATTTCAAAGTCACTCTCAGCCGTCGATCTAAGATACCCTTCGGATACTATTCTGACCATTAGATCAAGGAGATGAATATGTGTCAAATCAGGAGATCTACGTCAACAGACCACGTTAGCAAGGACATGTGGAAAACCATGTTAGCAAACCATGTCAACAAGGACATGTGGTAGACCATGTCATCAAGGACATGTGACAGACGACATTGACAGACCACGTCAACAAGGACAAGTGGAACAGTCAGATAATGACACGTGTCAAGTTGAAATCGACATTTATGGTACACGCAAATCACGAATTTGAGTGACATGTGGTAGACACTCAACTCGTGTCACTTAATCAAGTGACGTAAGAATGTTATGTCACTCTGAGAGTTTTACTTCAAGATTTTTGACCACCAACAGATTCCCTAGGTCCCAAAGTCCCAAATGTCGAAGTCCCGAAGTTGACATGAGTCATCCGATCTGAAGATTACTTTGTGTGTATTCTCAACCATTGATCATATTACAGTGGAAGGATAGTGTAATTAGAATAGTTAAAGTCCTGGAGTAAATGGTGGCCATCCATCTCAATACTTGATTAAGTCCCAACCGTCAGATTAAGCAATGAAAGGTTAAGTGTAAGAATCGAATATGACCATTAATCTGGTTCCGCAAAATAGAAGTGAACCGTCTGATCTGTTTGAAGAAAACTTATTCAGAATATTTGATAGGTTTAAAGTACCAAAGTCCCGATTGTCATCCATCTCATTAGAAGATTAAATCGTGACCATTGATTTTGATAAGTGCTCAAGCGTTCATTTGTCCTAACATCTGGATACCGCCATTGGTCATATGGTAAGAGATTCAAAAGGAAGAATATAATACGTCGCTAAAGTTGATAAGCCCGTGGTTTTGTGTTATCGATCACATGTAATGGTTTGAAGGAAGCACCTCTACAGAAATCGGTTTCTGCGATAATAACAGAGATTCAGGATCAAGTTAAAAAGATGAAATTGATCCATATCTGTGATCAATTTATGAAAATCCTCCACGGTAAGAATGATAAAACAATGATTATGTTTAAGTTAAACAAAGAGGTGTGATGGTACAAACGAAAGGTCACAATGCTTCATAACTCACACCATTTTGAAGATTATATAAATGAGGAAGAGTGGTAAGAAGAAAGCATTTCTGCAGTCTAGACTAGAGGATCAAAAGCTTAAGCAGGTTCCGGGAAGGAAAGTTGAAGATACTTGTGCAGTGAGAGTGGAAGGGAGAAGCATGGAAGGATTCATATCCTTACTAATAAAATTGTAAAACAAAAGGGAGTTGGATCTTCCTAGGGTTGGTGCCCTAAAGATGAGGGAGTTGGTGCTTCCTAGGGTTGGTGCCCTGAAGAAGGGGATTGGTGTCTCCTAGAGTTGGATCTCTAAAGAGGATTGGTGTCCTTCACTATTCTTTATAAAAATTGTAATTGTTGTTAGATATATTTATATAATTGATTTTTCATACAATTCATTGTTGATTCATTGTGATAATCAATCAAATATAAAAATTTACTGCTAATTATTGACAAAGGGTAATACTGATTCACCCCCCCCCTCTTAGTATTCCAACAATTTACATGTTTTCTTGGTCCTAAACCCCCAATTTACCATACACAATGGTATGTAACCATACTAACCTCTTTGGGATGGTACATAAGCACCTACAGGGGTGTAGATGAGGGGATATGACCTTGGTGAAAGAACATGATGTCAATTTGCAAGCTTCCCTATTCCCTAAATCTCTTACTAGTATCCCTTGATATGGAAATTTACTTTGCATTATCTCTTCATCTCTCTTATATGATCGTTGGGTGTGTTATTATACCTTCTGGGTCATGTGCAAAATTACTCCATTGTTGAGTTAATGCTTGAAGGTTTCAATGATTGAGCTCAAGAAGTTGGTTTTGAGGCAATGTTGTTAGTTAGGATCATGTTATAACTCATCTATTCATGTTGATTAATAAAAGAGTTCCCCTTCCCTCCAATATATGTGCAATTATGTTTAACTAGTTTTTGTATGTTGAATTTTCCTTACATATATAGATTGACATATTGCATTTATAACTTGATTTGATAACTAACTTACTATAGTATCTACTTGGTTCCTTTTGTAGGTTGGTAGAGACAGAGGTCTGGATCAATTCAAAGGTCAAGAGAGAGGATCTTCATTGAACGTTTGGATTCAATTTATGAGATATTTCTTTCTCTCTTATGTGTAATCATTTCTTTAATTATTTGTATGTTGGAGGGTAGGCTCAGTCTTTTAGGTACGATTGTGATCTATTGTGAAATAGACTAAAGGTCATAGGGTTCAAAATCCTATAATAGAATTGGTGACCATACTGGGAATATTTTTCTCCTAGTTTGGGACGGTTTAAGGGATCTTGTGATCTCTTAGTTTTCTTGTTTTCTGGTATTATTGTTGAGCATTTACTACCTGAGAAGTTGTTTCTAGTTTCTAGAAGCTTCCATGTTATTTGCATTTTCTCTTTTTTTAGTTTTTTCTTAGTTGTATGCACTTTTTATGTGTATTAAATGTGTATTTACATGATTCACTTTAGTTTTAGTCATATACATATGCGAATCATAGTGTACATAGTCACATACACTTCTGGAAAATTTCTTTTAGGTCCATTTTCTGGTGTTTGGGAAGTTTTGGGTTGGTTTTTCAGTGTTTTCTGAACCTTCTCTAGTTGTTTTTTTCCTTTGAATGTTATATAAATTATCTGTGAACTTGAAAATTTTTGAAAGGTGATGATATTATTGATTTCATTTGAATCCTCACAAGTGCATTTTATATGTCACTTTGGGGCGTCTCTTGGGGTTTATCATTTCGAACAAAGGGATCATGGTCGACTCTTTGAAGGTTGAGGAAATATTATAGTTTCCTCCCCCGCATACTATGCGTTAACTTCAGAGCCAATAGGGAAAGGAAAATTTCCTTCGGTGTTTCATAACAAACTATGTTGATATTATTAAAGACTTTATGTGCCTTTTGAAATTGGAGGTCCCTTTTTTCTAGGATGAATCAGTGCAGCATTCATTCAATGCATTGAAGAAAGCTCTAATTTATTCCCATTTTCTTAGTCCTCTCGACAATAATAAATATTTCCCAATGTATATTGTATCAACTAAATATTATATCGGCATGTTTTTAGTTAAGGAAGATGATGAGCTCAAGGGGAACGTGATCTATTATTTGAGTCATGGCTTGGTTGGTCCTGAACTAAAGTATTTTCGTGTTGAGAAGTTGGCGTTATCAGCTTTCCATGTTGTTCAACATCTTTGGAATTACATTTTACTATGCAAGACGACCATTGTCACTAATGTTATTTATTTTCAATATGTTTTCACTCTGTGAATAATTGGTGGGAAATACAACAAGTGGATTTCTATACTACAATATTTCGATTTGGATTTTGCTTCTGCCAAATCCAAGAAATCATTAGTCTCCATTGAACTTATGTCGCAGTTTCCAAAAGAGAATGAGGATGGTGCAATTATCGACTCATTTCCATACAAGCATATTTTCCTCATCTCTTTGTCCAATCCTTTGTATGGAGATGTTATCATATATCTCTATAATAAGAATTATCCTTCACATTTTTTGTGAGATGAGCGATGAATAATTTTCCACCTGGAGAAGAATTACCTCATTATTGGAGACACTTTGTATCATCGAGGGGTATATTCAAATATTCGTCGTTGCCTCACTCATGATGAATAAGAGTTGGTTTTGAATGATTTCCATAGTGGAGCATGTGGTGGTCATTTATCTGGGTTGGAAACAACCCAAAATATTTTGCACGTCGAATATTTTTGGCCAACAATCTTTAAGGATTGTGTTGAAGTGGTCAATAAATATCACCCTTTCCAAATATTTTCTAAAAATATGCACACACATCCTTATCCTATGTTTCATGTTGTTACCATCGCCCCCTTCACCAAGTGTGGGGTTGATTTCATGACATGCCACCCAGTTTTAGTTATGGTTCATCAGTATATCATAGTGGTCATTGAATATTTTACGAAGTGGGTATAGGCCATCTAAACATTTTCTAATGATGGTGAAACCACACCACTCTTCATGTTTAACTAGGTTATATCTAGGTTTGGGGTTCCAAAATATATTTTCACTGACCATGGAAGTCACTTTCATAACCACATGATGTCAGAGTTAGCATCAAAAATGGGTTTCAAGAAAAATCATTCATCTCCTTAATATCCTCATGAAAATGGTCATATTGAAGCTATTAATAAATCCCTTAAAACCATTTTGAAAATAAATTTCAACACGAGAAAATCAAATTGGCACTTGATTTTGTATCTGACATTGTGGGCCTACCAAACATCAGTCAAAACTACAACATGATTCTCTCCTTTTCAACTCGTTCATGGGGTAGAAGTAATTTTTCCTATTGAATGTGATATCCATGTTCTTAATATCACTATTGAGCTCCTTCCTAACACAACTAAACTTGAAGAGGGCCTTGTTTACTTATAACATCTTGATGAGAAACATAGAGATGATTCTATAGAAAATGAGGCACATAAGAAGAGAGTCAAGACTAACTATGATAAATCCATTCATCTGAGGGTTTTCTTCGAAGGGGACCTTGTTTTTATCTCTAACCAGGACATCAATCCCTTGGGGGTAGGAACGTTTGACCCTATATGGAATGGTCTGTATGTCGTGTGGAATGTGTTGAAGAAAGGAGCATAGAAATTAGCATATTATGAGGGAAATATGTTGCTAGAGCCTAGAAAAGGGCTCTATCTTAAAAATTACTATGCTTGAGCTTCATTTCTCAAGTGTTAGTTCTTTTTTAATTACTGTTATCTATTGTATATAAATTTGTTTAGATTTCATTTTTATTTGTCTTTCGTTCTTGATCACTGTGATTATTAGGTGTTGTAGATTTCGGGGGAGTCGTCGGTCTATATCATGTTTGTAGATGGTGCCAGTTTCCATAGTCAAAATCTTACTTCTGCTTCCTAGGTTATTTATTTTCTAGCCCCAAATGTTTATAGATACAAAATTGTGCCCTTAGCACATACAAGGTCTAGGATTGAGGCTTGTGATCTCTATCATAATAAAGTATAGAATTTTCCAAACGTCGAAAAAGGTGAACCCACGTCTAGGGTGCACTAACTACATGGCGCTTAATCCCCACTGGTAGATCATCTATGACTTCCATAGGGATGAAACATGTTAATGCCTCCATGTTCCTTTCCACGTTCGAAAGTGTCCTAGCTACTTCATCATTGGCTTGAGATTTGCCTCTTCCTCAATGTTTGTTCCATGGGAATTCAACATGTCTCATGGGCCTTATATCTACACATATAGAGGGCACATTTTAGTAACATGGATCTTACAAAAAAGACATGTTAATTTATTCTTTTAATATCTTATCTGAAAAAATAAAAATTAAATAACTTAAAAACGATAATGATTTTACCTATCTCTCCAAGCACCGTGTCAGGAGGTTGAGCATATCTGGGTCCCAGGAGAAGTCAATCCTGACATATGGATAGTCTTTGATGGAGGGTATTTGTCATGTACACCATTTGAGGAAGTCATCCCTTAAGGGGTTGGACATTTCTCCCCCTACTAAGCGGGTCAGTATCTTTGTTCATCAGATAAATGTTGGCCATGTTTGTTGGTTTTATATCACATGTTTCCTTGGGATTATGCCTAGTACTCTCTCAAATAAAAAGGCACAAAGAACATTCCCAAACCCAAAGTTTTTGTTCTTCCTCAACTTGTAGTCTGTCAGCTGTGTTTTCATACAATTGAGCATAATAGTGCTTCAATCAAACACTGTCAATATCAGACACTCAATAAAATATTGCATTTAATATTGTGATGCCTCTAGTGTAAGGATTTTGATCCTACAATGTGAGTCATGGTATACAATATGCTTTTGAGGCTCAATCTCTCTATGTTTTTTATGGGTACTTGTGAACCCACCTTGACGGTGTTAGCTTCGCAATATGTGGTTATATAATCCTCGATGGTTAAGCCACCACCTCCTCGGTTTCTCAAGTTCACTACCTCTCCTCATCATGAGAGGCCTGTAATGAAATAGATATCTTCAACTGTGATGGCCAATGGTTTCCCATCGAGCATAAATCCCTCTACATCCGCATACCATAAGTGTATAAGAAAGTTTAGTAACCGTCAATGTTATTGCATGTTACTTGTTTGGAAAAATGTATACATGCCACATTGACAGAGGGATTCAATAGAATCAACATCTTCTATCACAATATTATCAACGGCCTCATGTTCACATTCTCTCCATTCAACATACATCTTGAAACATTTGAAGAAGAAGGGAGTTAATACTTTTATTTTTCCATTTTTGTGAACATGTATGCATGCTATTAAAATTTAGAATAGTCACGTATATGCATGATTCTCTTTAGTTCAATAGCGTATATACACAATTCACACCAAGGTGAATTGTGTACATGCATAGCTTTGAAGAATAAGAGAGGATCTCTCCTCAATTTCTCGCACAATTTAAAGGGTAAATGGATAAAAATGAATGGTAGGGTATGAAACTTACTTGGTCCAAGTGGCGAGTGATTTCATTGCTCAATCTCCAGGAATATTCATCAGAAGTAGAAAGGTTTTTCACCAACAAGGTTAAATTTGATAAATTTTGGCAAATATATGGTAAAATGGTGAGTTTTTTACTATTTAATGTCATTTTTTGACTCAATTACTATATTTTTGTCATTCTTGACTAATTGGACTAATATTTAAAGGGATTTGTAGTGTTTTTTTGGTATTTCAAGTTTTGAAAGTATATTTTTGGGGGGGAGGGGGTTGGCACCTTTTTCTGGTTGACCAATTTTTTTTCAAGACACTGGGCATGTAATATTTTCATATAACTCGAATATTCGAACAGGTCTCATCCACCTTACATTTTTCATTTCAGTTGCATTTTTTTCGTTTCCCTATGGTTGACCCCATTAACTTTCAACATGAACCAATCTAAATTTTATTCTAAATATGATTTTGTTGATGGTGGAGCCTATCTTCCATGGGTGCCCTAGTTAGAATCATTTTTTTTTCATTTTGGCACCCATGCTGCAAGTTTTCTATTAGGCTCAAGAGTTAGTCCTGACATGACTTTGCGTGGAACCCTCGTTACTTCTTCTCAATATTTTTCTAGCCAATACCTATGAGACTCCCTCATTTATGTGTTGTTACATTGGTTGGAATTTTTCAAATTCTTCGGTAGTTATAGTGCTCCTCACTAGCATGTAGGGTAGGTTTCCATTATGTTTTTCATTATGAATTTATTCATATCGATCACATATTTTCTATAAAGTCAATACCATTTGTTGCAACATTAAACCTTCAAGTTTCTCTAAAGGCATCACATACGGATGGTAGAGCTTACCTCTTCATGGGTGTCCTAGTTAGTACCTTCCTAGCCATTTTGGCATCCATGCTACAATTGTCTCGTAAGATTGGAAGCCATGTTTAGTCCCACCATGACTATGTGTCAAAGATTCATATCTTATTCTCATCTATTGATGGCCTATTACTCATGGGGATTCCAAAAAATTTGGTGTGTTGAGTTGTGATTGCATTGCATATTAACCTCTTGTGTTTTTTTTGCCTAATGTTTCCATCCTCGAAATGTTTCCATACTTGTAGTACTAGCCTTTGCAATTTGACACTCATATCCCTGGAGGAAAATTTCCCTTGAGTGTCCATATCCTGCACATGTTTTCCTTGCATTCATTGGGTATGTGTTATATTCTTTGCATGTGTGTGTGTGGGTGCATCAGATTCAACAACTGCGTCTGACGATTTTTCTATTTTAGTGGATTTCTAAATTAATCCTGGATTAAGGTATTAGGGTTTTGGTACATATCCTACTAGTACATAGTCTACTGGTACATATATATATACACTATTTAATCATTCATAGTGTATATATATATTGTATGGTGAAATATTGTATTTTTCTATTTTGGTACATATTGGATCCAGGTACATATCCTACTAGTACATAGTCTACTGGTACACAATCTTCTGGTACACAAACTACCAGTATACAACCTACTGGTACATCGAAGTTAGATTAGGAGAATTTGGATAGAATATAAAGGAGTATTATTCTACTCTACCTAGTAGATTCTGTGTTGTTAAATGTCTCGGGAGAATCTATAGCCAAGGAACTATGGGATAAGTTAGGGAATTTGTATCAATTAAAGTCCCTGGTAAACAATTTTTTTCTTCAAAAGAAGTTGTATCATATTAGGGTGGAAGATGGAGATTCTATAATAGAACATATAAATTCCTTCAATACTCTGGTAAGCCAAATTGTCTCTGTTAATATTACGATTGTAGAACAAGATAAGTGTATTACTTTATTATTCTCTTTGTTGGACTCTTGGGATAATTTGGTTGTATCAATTGCTAATACCACTCAATATGTATTGAAGTATGAGGATGTAGTTGCATCTTTGGTATCTGAAGAGATGAGGCAGAAAAGCATGGATGGTCAGAGAACAAATGATTTATTTGTAAGAAGTTGTACCCAATACATGAATCCTAGTAAGTCTTCAGGGGTCTAGGAAAATATTTGAGGAAATGATGAAAGTGTGGTAAATAAGGGAATTATAAGAAATATTGCAAGTCTAAGAAGGTTGATAAACCAAAGGGATCTTATAATGCCTATTCCACAGAGGATAAAACATCCACTGAAGAAGGAGGTGATTTTTACTTGGAATCTATAAGTACAAATGTTGACCATGGTGTATGGTTGATTGAATCAGGTGTGTCATATCATATGACTCCTCATAGGGAGTGGTTCTGTGGATATGAAAAATACGATAGTGGTGATTTATTACTAGGATATGACTCAACAACCAAAATAATGAGACATGGAAGGGTTAAATTGTTTCTAAAATATGGAAGGATTAGAACTCCCCCTAGGGTTCTATACATTCCAAACCTAGCCAGAAGCCTAATATTTGTAAGCAAGTTGGATGATGCAGGTGTGGATATTGTATTGGAAAAGGGAACTTGCAAGATGGTACGAGGAGAAATGGTGTTGATGAGGGGAGTTCAGTGTGGAACTTTGTACAAGTTGTTGGGAAGAACTTATACTAATGGGTGTAACAATTATGTTGTCCCTGAGAAGAGAAATAAAGAAGGAAAGACCAATATTGTCCCTGGAAAGAAGACCATGCCGTGGAATCAAAGACTGGGGCATATTGGAGAAAAGGGCCTTCAAACACTACATGGTAAATGTATGGTTGAAGGTATGTATAATTTCACTCTGGATTTTGATTTATGTGAACATTGCATATATGGTAAATAAAATCGAGTAAGATTCCCATCTGGTGCTACAAGAGAAAAGAGGATCTTAGAGTTGATACAAAGTGATGTGTTTGGACCTGTGCTTGTTCCATCACTAGGTAAATATGTGTATTATGTTTCATTCATAGATGATTTCTCAAGGAACACATGGATTTATTTTCTTAGAAAGAAATCTGAGGTATTTGATAAATTTAAAGAGTTTAAGGCTTTGGTAGAAAAATAGATAGAGAAGAAAATAAAGGTATTGAGGACAGATAATGGTGGAGAATTCTGCGGAAATGAATTCAAAGAATTCTGTAAGAAGTGTGGTATAGAAAGGAAGAAGACTACTCCTACACACCTCAGAAGAATGGAATTGTAGAAAGGATGAACATGACACCGATGAAAAAAGAAAGGAGCATGCTTAGTGGTGCCGAGTTAGGACATGAATTCTGGGAAGAGGAAGTGGGTACAACATGTTACCTGGTCAATCGATCACCCTCATTAGAGTTGGATAATAAAACTCCACACAAGGTATGGACTGATAATAAACCCTCTCTTGAAAATATCAGAGTGTTTGGCTGTGATGCTTATGTACATTTTCCAAAGGAAAATAGGAGTACGCTGGATAATAAAGCTGAAAAGTGTATCTTTGTTGGTTATAAAGATGGTGTGAAAGGTTACAATCTTTGGAACCTAGAAACTAAGAAGATTTTTTACATTTGGGATGTTGTTTTTAGAGAGGTGAAAGTTGTTCCCAAACAGGAATTCCTACCAAGGAAAGAAGAACCTAAGAAAATAGAGTTTGAGTTGGATGATGCAAAATCTGAATAAAATGGAAAAGATGAAGCAAAATCAGAAGAACCTCATATCCCAGTATTGAGGAGATTAGTGAGGGAAAGAAGGCAACCAAAAAGGTATAGTCCACCTAATTTTAGTTATAATTTTTCTTTATCTATTACTAATGATGATCCTAGAACTGTCAGGGAAGCAGTGAATTTAGAGGATAGTAAACTCTGGAAGAAGGCCATGGTTGAAGAAATGAATACCTTGGATAAGAATGAGGCATGGGATCTAGTTGAGTTTCCAGCTGGAAGAAAATCTATTGGTAGAAAATGGTTGTTTAAGAAGAAGTTTAATGCAAAAGGAAAAGTGGAGAAATACAAAGCTTGGTTAGTAGCAAAAGGTTATTCCCGGGTAGAGGGAATTGACTTTGGTGAGATTTTTTCTCCTTTTGCCAAGTTAAATTCTATTAGATTTATTTTATCTATTGTTGTTTCTTTACGATCTTGAAGTGGAATAGATGGATGTGAAGACAACATTACTACATGGGGATCTGGAAGAAGAAATCTACATGAAGCAACCAAAAGGATTTGTAGTGAAGGGAAAGAAAGAGTTGGTTTGTAAGATAAAGAAGTCACTATATGGTCTGAAGAAATCATCTAAGATGTGGTACCAAAATTTTGACACATACATCCTTGGATTGGGATTTGTGAGAAGCAAGGATGATCATTGTGTATATTCCAAGTAGGTCGATAATCACTTCAGTTATGTAGTGGTGTATCTTGATGACATGTTGCTAGTACGAAATAACATGGATGTTATCAAGGAGGTGAAATATGATCCGGATTTATGTAGGAACACAATGAAATACAAAAATACACATAAATGCAGAGATGCAATGGAAATAAGACTTCATTTTATTAATAACAAATCACTGAAATACGCTTACAGACAGAATGGAAATAAACTAGCTAGGGCGCTGGTAGCTTATCTTTGAGAATAGATGTGGTGGCTACTGGCCTCTGAACTATGTTACACTGGGGATTGAAGGCCTATTATTATTGAAAAACAATGGAAAACCCTAAACATCCAAATACCTAACCCTAGGAGATGAAACGCCAAGACTATGGGCCCCATTTGGGTAAATTGGTACACCAACTTCCCGGGGATGTATCTTTGGCATACGATCTTTGTTTGACGCGCTTAATACCTTGTTAGAAATATCTATCCGAGGACTACAACTTTTGGGTGAGAAACATTGAACTTCATTCCATGTTGCTCCCCATTTTCTCAAAAAACATCATTTAGGGACTCAAAACGACTCTGGAAGTTCAGAACCCAAAAAACTGTTAAAAATAGTAAACTGTGCGGAAACTGAAAAACTGAAAGAAGAAATGGTGGGGGTCCAAGTGGAATAGGTGGGTGGCCACCAATATCCACCTGGATCATTCCTTCCCCCTTAGGAAGTAATGGTCCCCATTGCATTGATCTCCTCCATGGGATGAGGAAACTTCTGCTGAACTTGGTCCCTGGTGAGCCACTTGCCTTGGTGGAGGAGTTGGCCTGCTTTGACAACTCGATATAGCAGTATCCTTTGTTGTTGGGTGTGCTTGATATGTGTATCCATGATCTGATCAGTTGTGGCTTGTTCCATGCAATCTGGACTTAACTCTATTGGTGTGATTTGTTTTTCCATGTCAGATGTGTCTAGTAGAGGTGGAGAGTAGGGTCGAAGGTGGTCTACATTGAAACTAGGTGCAGAACAAGGAATGGTGGAATGATGAGATCAAAGGCATTGTCCCCTACAACCTTGGTGATGGTGTATGACCCATATCAAAGCGGGCTAAGCTTGCGGTGGGGTCCATCGTGGCACTCCTTTTGCAAATGTAGCCACACTTTGTCGCCCACCTGGAAATTGTGTGGCACCCGATGTTGATCATGTCTTTGCTTATACTTAGAATTGGCTTTGTCCAAGATGTCATGAACCTATTAGAGGATGTGTTGAATGTGCTCAATGAAGTTTTTTTCCTTGTCAACCTCAAACTGGACATGAGTTGAATCTCCCTAAGTAGCCATCAATGGCATGGCTACGTCAATGGGACATAAAGGCTAGAATCCCAAGCCCACCTAAAAGGGGTTGTGGTTGGTTGAGCTATGGAGAGCCCAGTTGTAGTTGTGTTGTACATAGGGGAGGCTCTCATCCCATGTGTGTGGATTCTTTGAGTTGTACATGCGCAAAATGTGTACGATCTTATGGTTGATGACCTCTGTCTGGCCATCAGTTTGCAGATGGAAAGATGTGGACGTGATGAATTTGGTGTCCAGCATCGACCAGAGGTTGGACCAAAATGTACTGAGGAACCTGTTGTCCTGATATGAGATGATAGACTGTGGGATCCCAAAGTGTACCCACACTCGTTCAAAGAATATTTTAGCAGTGGCTTCTGCTGTGATATTCTTCTTGCAAGCCATCATAATGGACATCTTCGAGAATTTGTCGATGACCAAAAAAACACAGTCATTCCCATGCTTAGTAGAAGGAAGGCCTGACATGTAATCCATAGAGATGGATTCCCAAGGTCGACTGGGGGTAGGAAGCGGAGTATAGAGGCCTTGATTCTTGATGGTCGGTTTGGCAATGATGCAAGAAGTTCAGGACTTGATGTACTTCCCGACATCATGTCAAAGGTTCAGCCAATAGAAATACTTTTGCAGTATTGCCACAGTTTTCTCGACCCCGAAATGCCCAGTGACCCAAATGTAGTGTGCCTCCCAAATAATCTTGGTACACTCACTTGAAGGAACACAAAGGTGTCCCAGGTGACATAGCAGGGCATCCTGGAGGTGAAAATTGTGAACTTTCTTACCCTCCAAGAGCGTATTGTATGTGTGACCGAATTCTGGATCACTTGTGTAGAGAAGTGGCCAATCGAAAGTTTCATGCCCACAAGAGTTGAGAACAATGGTTAGCACCATGATGGGTGGTCGACTGAGGCAGTATGCAACATAATTGGTGCTTCCTTTCTTGAAATTAATGTTAAAATGAAACTATTGCAGGTATGTGGACCACTTATGATGGCGATCGTTCTGCAACTTCCCTTGTGTATGTATGAACTGCAGGGGTCGATGGTCTATGTGGATGATCATTTCCTTTCCCAAAATGTAATTCTTCCATTGTCGGTAAGCCTACACAATTGAATACATCTCTTTGTCATAAGTGGGATACTTCCAGAATGTGTCGGAAAGTGTCTCACTGTGATATGCCATTGGATGCCCATGTTGAGTAGGGAATGCCCCAATAGCATAGTTAGAGGCATCTGTCTTGATCTCAAATGGTTGTTGCATTATTCACCATGTTTTTTAACATGGACTTACAAACTAACTTTCTGATGAAGCCTTCCGATGAAATCATATGGAAACAGGAGGGCCTTTTCGAAAAAGTAGACGCCCTTACAAAAATCCAGCAAACTTTTCCCCCCAAGCCATCATTTTCAAATACTCTTCCTGTCCCCGTTGTGTCCCCCGTTGCACTTGATCCTCCTCCTCTGACAGAATCTAGTGCACCGACTAATGCTCCTCCTGTCCCCCCCTTCATCTCCTCTCTATCTTAGGCTCGATATAGTCGACCTCCCCTCCAGGACATTAAAAGCACCCCCACTGATATTCACAGAGCCCCTCAGAGCCGAAAGGTGTGGAAGTCAAACAGAAGATCATCGCGTTTGGTGCTGGGCGACGGAGTGGGCCTTGAGGACCTTTGCAAGATGTCCACCTGCACACTGGTGGGACGGATTTCTTACAAAAGATTGAGTTCCCAGCCGCTGGAGGACTGGATAAAGATAATGTGGTTACTGCTCTTAGGATATTCTACGGAATCCCTCTATCTAAGGAAAGGTTGGTTCGGATTTAACTGTAAATCACCGGAGGACGCTTCTTTGTTACTCTCTTCCTTTTGGGTCTACGGTGGCAGCAGCCTTATGCTCAAGTGCTGGAGACTAGACTTCAACCTGGACACTGATTTCTTCCAGCTAAGACATCTTTGGGTGCTTCTCCCAGGCCTTCCTCTTCACCTATGGAACGAAGGAGCCTTAAGAGCTATAGGCAATGCTCTTGGCAAGTTTATCACCCTCGACACACAGTCACTAACTAGTCCAGAGAGGAAAACATGCAGAATATTGCTTGAGATGGACTTATCTGCAGGACTTCCTGAAATGCTGGAAATCGATTGGAGAGGATGGAAGCTTCTTCAAAATCTGGACTACCTCGGGCTTCCTTTCTGTTGTAACCTCTGCCGTGAAACCGACCATCTTAGACGAACTTGTCCTGGTAAGCTTTCGGCCAACCCTCCTGAAGATGCTGACCTCCACCTAAATCCTCTTGACTACATGGAAGTTGACCCCTCTCTAGCCTACTTGGATCCTCCTCCTGACCCTCCCTCTTTCCCCTTACCTGGGCAAGCTGAGCAACCGATGAAGAAGCTGAAACAATTATGTCCTTCCCTCTATTTTTCCCTATCTGCAGCTGAGAAGGAAACCACTAATTCCTTCCATTGGCTCTCCTCCTTCTGCAGTGCTTTGTCTCCCTCCCCTGAAGAAGTGTTCTCCTCTTCTCCAACCTTGACCGCCCCCTCACCTCATAGCCCTCTCCTATCCATCGTGATAGATGCACTACCCCCCGACTCCTCCCTTGGCTCATCCATTCTTCCTTCTCCTCACCCGGCCTTGCAAACAAGCGCTCCTCCTTTCTCCTTGGATTCGAAAGCTACCCCACTGGTGCTTCCAGGTTATAGTCAGTCCGAAGAAGCAAATTTATTTCTCCAGAAAAGCCTGAACCCGTATTCATCCTCTTCCCTTCTCCCGGACCTCACTGCACAGTTGCCTGTTTATCGAGGCAAGGAACTCATTAATCCTTATGCAGAGGTCGTCCCCTCTAACCCTCATCGAAATGATGTAAAGGATTTTTCTTGGTCGCGCAGCATTGGAATGGAACTCTCCCCTCTTCAAACACAAAGCTCCAGAAAAAAGAAGGATTTACTTAGCTCACAACAATCTGCTTCTATCATTCCCACTCAGGATGGTAAGGCCCTTAGAGCAATGAAGGCCTTGGCACGATCAAATTAATGATAGTGCTCTCCTTAAATATTCGAGGGATCAGAGGCACCCTCAAGGTTGCTTCCTTCCATAGACTACTGGAGCGAACAAAGCCCGATATTATCTTGCTTCAAGAGACCCTCTCGGCTGATCAAAAAGCCAGAGACTTCTTGCATCTGTTCCGACCTTCTTGGTTTACTTCGGCGGTAAACTCTATAGGAACTTCTGGTGGCTTGCTGGTGGCATGGGACCCCAGTCTCTTTGAGATGAGACCCTTCCTATCGAGTGGGGGCTTACTGTTAATAGGCAGCTTCTTAGCTACAAAGCTTGAGATGGCGATTCTTAACATCTACGGCCCCTGCTCTGATAGACATCCTTTCTGGAATCAGCTAGTAGATAGTGGGATTCTTTCCCTACAAAATCTCATTATTGGCGAAGATCTTAAAATCATTCTATCTGCAGATGAAACCTGGGGATGTTCCTACCTGCCGGGACCTACTGAAGACTACTACAAAGAGTTATTTGCTTCTAATAATCTGTTTGATGTCCGACCGTCCCGTCTGGCCCCTACTTGGCGAAATGGAAGGACTAGTCTAGATGCAATCGCCAGAAGACTTGATCGTTTCCTTGTTGCAGGTAATTTTTTGTCTTCTTCAGTTTTACCGTCCTCGTGGGTGGAGTTCCCCTTCTACTCCGACCATGCCCCTATCCTACTTCAGCTGAGGTTCACCGAACTACACAAACCGCCCCCATTCAAATTCAACCACAACTAGCTTAAGTCGGTGGACTATACTAATTTTGTTAAAGCGGTTTGGACGGATCCTCGATTTCTTTCTGAAGTAAACCCCCAGCTTCGACTCACTTGGAAACTAAGAGTCCTAAAATCAAAGACTAAATCTTGGTACTTGATAAACAAAGTGATTGAGCAGAGCCAATTACTCATGCTAGAGACTGAAATTTCAAAACTCATCCTCTGCTCTACCAATTCTTTCTTGACTGTGGAAGAGTCCGATAGACTAAAGCTGCTAGAATCCAATAGAAATGCCATACTGCGTGCAGAGGAAAGCTGTTGGCGACTTCGAAGTCGTTCCACCTGGTTGAAGAGCGGAGTTTCAAACTCCAAATACTTCCACAAACTTGCTAGTTTTAATAGAAACAGAAAGCTCATTTGGTCTATTAAAAGAAATGGGGTCGATTTTATTCAAGGGCAGGAGGCCATTAAGGAAGAGGTCGTCACTCACTTCACTCATCATTACAAAGCCACTACCACTCACAACCTCCCGAAGAAAGTTTCTACAGCCAGACTTTTCCCCCAGTTAGTCTCTGTAGTTGAAGCCTAGGATCTCTACAAACCTATCAATCTTGCGGAGCTAAAAGACATTCTTCTACACTTCAAAATAGAGAGGAGCCCCGGGCCTGATGGCTAGACTTCGGAATTCTTCATTTTTTTCTTTGACCTTGTAGGTATGGATCTCCTACAAATGGTGGAGGACACTCGAATCAGAGGAAAGATCTCTGGAAACCTAAATTCTACTTTCCTAGTCTTGATCCCGAAAGAAGACAACCCGCTCACTTTTAATGATTACCGGCCAATCTCCCTGTGCAACCTCATTTATAAGGTAGTCTCCAAAGTCATTTCAAATAGAATCAAGCCTTTTCTGGGAAGGAGTCTCTCTACAGAGCAACTGGGATTCTTGAAGGGAAGAAGAATCCAGGATGCTATTGGAGCAGCCCATGAATGCATTCACAGCATCAAGCAGAAGAACTTAAAGTCATTGATCATGAAACTTGACCTCAAAAAAATATTTGACTGCATTGACTGGGATTTTCTGAGACTAACTCTTCACACAGTGGGCTTCGAAGACAAGTTTAATAATTGGATTCTGTCTTGTGTTACCAGCGCTAGTTTTGTTGTACTGATCAACGGGGAGGCTACTAACTTCTTCAAAGGTGAGAGGCGGCTACGTCAGGGATTCCCACTCTCCCCCTATCTCTTTATCTTGATAATGGAAAGCCTCATCCTTCTCCTCTCTAAAAATTTTTCCGAGCACCACATTTATAGCATTAAGGTATCTAATCTCATCAAGATAGTCCATCTTATGTTTGTTGACGATGTTATTCTCTTGTCAAAAGTCGATCCAGATGAATGGTTAGTTATTCAAGAGGTTCTCTGACTCTTCAGCTCTGTTTCCGGTCTTTCCATCAATCATTCCAAATCCTCCGTCCACTACTGGGGTCTAACTGATGTTGAACTCCTTAGCCTTAAAGACTCCATGCCCTTCACCTTTATAAATCTAAGCGATGGATTCAAATATATTGGTTTCCAGTTGAAGCTGGGAGCCTCCTCTCCTGGAGATTGGCATTGGCTAGTGGATATTTTCGAGAGAAAAATAGGATTTTGGTGCAACAAATGGTTGTCCCTAGATGGACGTTTTATCCTGGTTAAATCAGTGCTGGAGAGCCTAGCTATCTACTGGATGACTCTGGAGCGGATTCCTAATAAGATATTAATCTTTCTTAGAAGGCTATATTTCAATTTTTTGTGGAGTGGTCAAGCTCGAAAACTCCGTCTTCATCTTTGTAGCTGGAAAAACCTGTCAAAGCCCAGGAGGGAAGGGGGATGGGGTCTCAAGAACCTCTCCACTTTCAACATGGCCCTCCTGGCTAATTCTTTCTGGAGAGTTGTCACCCACGACAGCATATGGAACCAAATCATTTTAGATAAGTATCTGGGCTCTTTGCCACTCCACAACTGGCTATGAAAGTCCTCCTTCCAACTAAAGAGGGCCTCTCCATTTTGGAAAGGCTTGGTAGCCTCTTCGCCAGTGATTTTACACTGGCTCAGGTGGAAGCTGGGCACAGGTTATGAGATTCTCATCGGCAGGGATAGAATTCTTGGATTGGGTGACCATTCATTACTCTCATCCTCGTTGAGATCGCTGCTCTAGTCTAAAAACATTTCGTCCCTTGCTCAAGTGTGGGTTCCGACTGGCGAGTTCCCTCTTCCGAACGACTAGGAGGGGAGTGGAGCTCTTTCCCTTAGCCGTCAGTGTGCCACTGAATGGAAGCATTTTACCTCTGCTCTAAAAATCACAGGAGTCTCACTGACTGATGACCCAGATGTTTTATTGTGGGCTGGGGGGGAATGCCATGGGCATCATTTCTATAAAAAACATTTATGTCGCCCTCCTACAACAGCTCAACATTGAAGCCAATTTTTCGTGGATGCAATAGATTTGGAACTGGAAAGTCCCCCTCAAACTGAAACTCTTCATCTGGCTAGCTGGAAAGGAGAGAATTCTCTCTTGGGAAGCGCTTCGACAGAAAGGCTGGGAAGGCCCGAGGATCTGCTTACTTTGTTGTCAAGCCTCCGAGGACATCCACCACCTCCTAGTTCACTGTAATTTTACCAAAGAGCTCTGGATTCAGTTGCTAAATCATTTTTCTCTTTCTTTTACCTAGAGCGGCTTCTCCATCTCTGACTATTTTTCCTCGTGGACCACACAAAAATCGGCCCCGCTGTGTTTAGCGGTTCATGCGTGCTAGAAGATCTGGTTAGAGAGGAACAAAGCGATTCTTTAGGATCGCCCTCCTTCTGTGCTGCATGTTTTTCATAATGTTCTGGCAGCCTTCAGCTGGCAACCTTCATCGGTATAGTCCTTCCCTTCTAAAGTTGTTGACATTGAGATGGCGGCAGGTCACACACTAGTCTGTTTCGATGGAGCTGCACAGTCGGATGGCCTTTTTTGTGGGGCTGGAGGCACCTTCAAACACCACCCGTCGAGGGTCACAAAGTGGTTCTTAAACTGTGGGGTGGGTTCTAATACAAAGGCCGAGCTCATGGGATTGTGGGCCTCCCTCACTCTTGCTGCCTTGTGTTCTATCAACCACTTACTTGTCCTCGGTGACTCGAGAGTTATTATCGACTAGATAACTCAAAAGTGCAAGCTCCATTCTATCCATATCGAGGGCTGGTTACAAATTATGAGGAAACTCTCTGAACACTTCTCCGACATAAACTTCCACCACATTCCTAGATCACACAATAGGGAAGCGGACGCTCTCTCTAAGAGGGCACTAAATGAAGTGGTAGGGAGACTCTCGGTCTTCCACTGTGATAATGGGATAGAGAGTCCCATAACCTCCATCAATATTTTTGAACGATGACGATTGTCCCTCTTTTTCTATAGATTAGCGGGCAGCCATTGGAATGATTGATAACTTGTGTCTCACCCCAGCTTTTCCTCTTGCATTGTTCGTCTAGTCTACTTCCCAGCTATGTATGAATTTATTTGTATTGGTCCCAATTGCTAGCGCAGTTTTGACTACACTTCAAGCTTGCTGCAATCTCTTTGTAAACGAATTTATACACTTTATAAATTTGAGAAAAAAAAATCTTGGAAAAAAAAGTCTGGTAATGTGAGCACTGTTGTAGAGCAAAGGCGATGCTTCAACTCCCCGAATTCTTTATATTAATATTCAAACCAAAATATTTTTTCTTTCACTCCTCCCTTGGTGACTTGACTCAAGGGCCAAGTGATATGAGAGAATCCCAACACGAACCTGCGGTAGAAGTTGGTAAGACCCAAAAAGATGTGGAGCTCTGTTAGGGTGGTTGGGGATGGCCAATCCCGAATGAATTGGATCTTTTATGGATCCACATGCAACCCCCGCTCATTAATAATGTATCCCATATACTGAACCTGGGTCATGCCAAAAGTAAATTTCTCCAAATTGGCACACAACTTGTGTTGCCATAGTGTTTGGAGGACCTGTCAGATGTGGTGGAGGTGCTCTTCCCAAGTCTGGATGATGATTAGAATGTCATCCAAGTACCCAACTACAAATGAGTTGGTGAATGGCCACAAGATGTCATCCATTAGCCTCATGAAGGTTGCATGGGCATTTTTCAACCCGAAAGGCATGACCAACCATTTGAAAAGGCCCTCCTTAGATTTGAAGGAAATATTCCACACATCAGAGGGTTCGATTGGTACCTGGTGATACCCAGACTTCAAGTCGATATTTCTGAAATATTTCACCCCCTTGAGTTGGTCCAGAAGGTCATAAATCTGTGGGATCGAGTACCTATTCCGGATAGTGATCTTGTTCAGTGCCCGATAGTCAATGCAAAGTCTCTAAGTCCCATCCTTCTTCTGCACCAATATGATCAGGCTCCCACAGGGTGATGAACTTGGCCAAATGTGACCTTTTTGCAACATCTCTGGAATCTGCCTCTTAATTTCATCATTCTCTAGAAAAAAGCACTGATAGATTGATCCATTGGGCAATGATGCACCTGGGGTCAGATCGATGGGGTGCTTGACATGGCAGTGTAGAGACACCCCTGTGGGGGAGGTGAAGATGTCTTCATACTCCTCCATGACCTTATCCATATGTTTTTGTGTAGAGGGGCCCTGTCTGGAGGTCATGGCCACAACCTTCTTATTTCCCTAAGGGCGGATCATTAGGAAAACAAATTTCTTGGTTTTGGAAATGAGCTTACTGCATTGTTTTGCAGTAACCAAAGAGATGGTGGTAGGCGGTGCTATCTTCGGTATCCTGTACATCTTATTTCCCAAAGTGATAATAACAACACAAGGCCTGGAATAATACACAACATGTCACTTCCACAAGTACCGGTGGCCCAATAATACATCAAAAACATCAAGAGAAGAAATGTAACACAATACCTCATCTGTGAAGGGCTTGATGTTGTAGGGAAGGAAACATTGTTGGCTGACACGGAGGTCCCGTCCTTGGTGCAACCACTCGATGGTGTATGGTTGTGGGTGTGTTGTGGTTAGAAAACCTAGCCTCTTCACGACCTCTACCGATATGAGGTTCTTCTAGCTCCTGCTGTAGACAATGAACTGCAACGGGGAACCCTTTACCCACATCTTGGAATAGAAGAGACGCTCTGCCTCTTCTGGGTCTTCTGGTTCCTCCTTCTAGATCTTCATGGTGGAAATGGTGGCATTGGGATCCGCATCGATAATATGCTTCCCCCTGTCATTCCCCTTGTCGGGTTCTGGTTCAGAGTTGGAGCATGCATCTGATTCATAATCCTTCAACTTGGCTACCAGTGACTGCTTGTCCCGACACTCACTTGTGTTGTGGGTGGAGCTCTTATGGAACTCACACCACTTCCCCGTGTCCTTTTTTGGCTTCATGGTGTTGTTATTTTCTTGCAGCTTTGGCAGGTTGTCCTGGGCCACCCCGCCTTGGATTGGTCCTTTGTTCTGTGTTTTGGGGGTACCTTTCCCTTGCTTTTGATTCGCAGACCCAAAGTCTTTCTTCTTCTATTTGAACTTCTACTCAATCTTGGCAGCATATCGATATGTCGCACCAAGCAAGGAGATGTCGAGGAACTCCATTTCCTCCTGAATGTATCTGTGCAGAAAACTTCGGTACTTTAACACCAAATGTTTCTTTGAATCTTTGATACCCAACTTTGTGCGTAGGGTATAAAACAGATTTGTCAGCTCATGCACATCTTGGTCCCTTTTTTGTCGCAGCATAGTCCATTGTATGTAGTTGTCCTCATAGCTTCCCACGGGATAATATTGTTCCTTGATGGTATCTCAAAAATAATTCCAAGTGGGTGTGACCGAGAACAGAGAGGGTTCCCCCTCACCCTGTTGCTCCTAGTAGGTTTCCCACCAGTCCTTGACATGGTGGGTGGCTTTGAGGAGTGCAAAAATAACCCTTTCTCGGTCAGAAAAGTCATGAACTGAGAAATATCCTTCTAACATTTTCAACCATCTATCTACGACATCTGCATATATTTCACCCTCAAATATGGGAATGTCAAACTTTACTTGTACCTTGAAAGGAGTGGAACCTCCAGAGTGGTTGTTGGATGTAGATGCACCGCCAGTGGGCATCCATTGAAGTATCTGGGAAAAGTTGTCCATCATCACATTCCTTTGTTTCTCGAGGGCCTCCTTGAGCAACATTTTGATAGGATCTCTTTCTCCCTCATCTTTATTTTCTTCCCCCATGGGCAGTTGTCAGGCTTTGCGAGGATGATCTTGCAAAGGTTCAACCAGATTGAGCCCTAACTCCTTATACCCCAACCTCGTTGGGGAAATGCAAAGAAGGATCGAGAACAAGAAGACCACTCTGATACCACTTATCCATATTTATGTAGGAACATAATGAAATACAAAAATACACATAAACGCAGAGATGCAGTGGAAATAAGACTCATTTCATTAATAACAAATGACTTAAATACACTTACAAATAGAATGGAAACAAACTAGCTAGGGCGCTGGTAGCTTATCTATGAGAATATATGTGGAGGCTATTGGCCTCTGAACTATGTTACAATGAGGCTCGAAGGCCTATTATTATTGAGAAATAATGGAAAACCCTAAACGTACAAAGACCTAACCCTAGGAGATGAAACGCCAAGACTATGGGCACTGTTTGGGTAAATTGGTACATCAACTTCCCAGGGACATAACTTTGGCATATGATCTCCATTTGATGCACTCAATACCTCATTAGGAAGATATATCCGAGGACTACAAATTTTGGGTGAGAAAAATCAAACTTCGTTCTATGTTTCTCCTCGTTTTCTCAAAAAACGTCGTTTATGGCCTCAAAACGACTGTGGAAGTTTAGGACCCAAAAAACTGCTAAAAATAGTAAACTGCATAGAAACTAGAAAACGAAAAGAATCAATGGTGGGGGTCCAAGTGGAATAGGTGGGTGGCCACCAATATGCACTTGGATCAAAATCACAACTATCCTCCAAATTTGACATGAAGGATATCGGTGTTGCTAACTTCATTTTCTGAATGGAGATTAAAAGAGATCATGCAAAAAGGAAACTTTGGTTGAATCAGAGAAAATTTGTTGAGATGATACTGCAAAGGTTTGATATGAATGGAAGTAAACCGGTCCCAAGACATAGGAATAAGAAGAGGACCTGCCCCATGTTTCGTATGCCAATGCAATTGGTAGTTTGATGTATGCAATGGTCTGTACTAGACCAGACATTGCACATGTAGTGGGAGTTTTGAGCAGGTATATGTCAAAACCAGGGAATGCGCATTGGACAACAGTAAAGAGGGTCTTCATGTCTTTGCATGGAATTACCAATTGTGGATTTCTCTACCAAGGAAGGCCAGGATTTGATAGAGTGTTGGACATACATGGGTTTGTTGATGTAGACTGGGATGGAGATATGGATCGCAGAAGATCTACAAGTGGGTATGTGTTTAACCTATTTAGAGGAGAAATCAGTTGGATGATCAAAATACAAGTTGTAGTGGCACTCTCAACTATAGAATTTATTGATTACAAATATTTTGTTTAGGTATTGGGTTGGTACAACAAGTAGTGATATTATATTGTGACAGTCATAGTGAAATCTTTCTGGTAGAGAACCCTGCTTATCATTCGAATACAAAGCATATTGATGTTAAAAATCACTTTGTGAGAGACATGGTTGAAGAAAATAAGGTGTTACTGGAAAAGGTTGACACTTTGAAGAATGTTACAGATTCATTGACAAAGTCTGTGAGCACAGAGAAGTTCTCTTGGTGTAGAGTAACAATGGGAATTGTTGCCTTGGATTGTTGACTATGTAATCCTGTGAACCCCTGTATGCAAAGAAAACAAAAAGTGGGAGAATGATGGGTATGTGTTATATTATTTTCATGTGTGTGTGTGGGCATGTCAGATTCGACAACTGTGTTTGACAATTTTTTTGTTTTAGTGGATTTTTCTATTTTAACAGATTTTTCTATTTTAGCGGATTTCTAAATTAATCCTGGATTAAGGGATTAGGGTTTTGGTAGCTAAAAAATACCTAAAATATTGTATATATTGTATTGTGAATTGTTAAATTAATACAATGAATATTTGAAATGAGTGACACCAAGGAAGGTTAGTTTTCTCTCGGTTAAGGGTTTCCAACGTAAATCTTTTTGTACTGTGTGTATGAGCCATTGATTAATTTCATTTTTTCTTAAGAATCGGTATGCATTGCTTTAATTCATAGGTTTAAAATTTATAACATTGAGCATAGATATGTTCCCTATGATATGGAACTAGTTTTCTTTCTCATGAAACTCATTTCCTCCATTTTACTATACAATTCTTTTATTTTTTTCAGTATTTAATAATATGAAAAAGAAAAAAAAGAAAAAAATAAAAAAGAAGGGGGGAAAGAGTCTATCCCTTTTATTTGTAAGAAATATTTTCTCCCTTGGACAAAGAACAATCTTTGAGTTAGTGTCTCAATATTATTTGGTTTAGTATGTCTTTAGGAGTCTTTTTATCTCATTTTTTAGAACAATCTCCTCCACCTGGTTATTATTCCATTCATGTGGAGAAATTTTTTATACCTACTGTGTCACAAACATATCTTGGTTTATAGTCCATGATGCCTTAGTCACATAATGTTTCATAATTTTGTTAAGGGGAAGTTTCATCCTGAGTCAACCATTCTGCAAAAATCCTTGAATTTCTAAGTCAGCATTCCTGTGTCAGTCAAGTGCTTCTCAATTTCACAAGTATCTCTATATCTCACTCATGATAGTATAGAATGTCCTCATTGACTTCTTGTTGGTGGGTCTACTCTTATATACCATGACTCATTTCACTGAGATTATGACCTAGAGTTGCACCTTGGGTCTATTTACTTCATTGATAGGTGACCTTGTGCTCAACAAATGAAAAACCAACATTGGTCGTTGAATGAGTGGTTTCCCTTATGTTCGATGTCAACCACAATAATCACACATAAGTATTTTTGCAATACCTTTTTTTCCATCTGACCCCATTGGTGGATTCCACATATTTGTCAGTAGTCTCCATCGTTGGTTTCTATTCATAGATTCTCTGTCATGCACTATTCCATTTGGTGCATGCTGAAGATGTACCTCAAAGTGGTCCTTACAATATTTTCATTTGAGTCTTTCCAAATCTCGTGTTGGATAATGGGAGATTATTTAATTCCCTCATTCCAACGGATCTCTTCCTATTATTTAGCACAAATAACTATGGGAAATGGATATATAGTCATTTTTAGTACCTTAGGGCTTCTAGTCATTAGTGGCAGGTTCCCTTGCTATTGACAGTGGGAATACATCAATGTCCCTTGATCAGTAGATTCTTTCAAGTTTTCAACATCAAATACTTTATTCACACTTGTTATATTGTACTAGGTACCTTGAAACCCATTATCATCATCACTAGATTTTCTTTCTTGTTAACGGTATACATCAATGATCAGTAATCAAACTGTGTCTCACCGTGTTAGATTTCAACATATCTATTCACATAGTGTAAACTCGTACCATAATGGTTGGATTGATGATGTTGGGTGAAGTACAACCATCACATATTTTTTGATGCTACCCGACTTGTATTAATTTTACCATCCTTAATGACATTGGTACTTGCAAAGGATTAGTTCATTCACTTCATTGGCTCCATATATCCTCTGATTTGATTATGAGACATAGCTCTACTGTGTATCCATTTGTGGCTATGATCTACATTTTCATGGATCCACTATGTATTCCTCATGTCCATGATTGCTACTTCTATATATCACATGGATCCACTGTGTATACTTTTTGTGGCCATGGACATCAATTATCCTTTTATACTCCATGTATCCACAATGTACTTGACTTTGTGGCCATTCTTCTATCTCACCTAAGAATGGGTATGCCCGAATCGGGAAGAGAATACTCTTACTTGATTTTTGTTGTATGTTTTGTTCTTGGATCAATTGTTTGGGAAATTTCATTTGGAATTACTTTGATGCATCCTCTCATATCAGATTTATAATGTATTTCGACCATCAATTGGTATTTTGACCTCATGCATTACGGGGCATTTGTTATAGCACAAATTTCCACTCCATAATTTGTGATATGGCCTAGTCCATTCCTCAACTTGCAAATATAAATCCTAAACTCCTTAATCAAAATCATCTAAAAAATAATTATCATTTTTTATGTACGCTATTCATCCATGTGCAAATCATAACATAGGATATGTTTTTAGTGTGCAAATCATGTACACCCCTAATTTTGAGAAAAATAAAAATATTTCATACCTTTTGGAAAGGTTTAAGGATTTTCTCTATCCTAAACCCCAAATTTTCCATACACAATGAAATGTAACCATATCAACCTATTTAGGATGGTATATAAGCACATATTGGGGTGTATATGAGGGGAGATGACCTTGGTGCAAGAACATGATGTCAATTTTCAATCTTCCCTATTCCTTGAATCTCTGAGTAGTATCCCTTGATTTGGAAATTCAATTTCCAATATCTCTTCCTCTCTCCTATATGATCATTGGGTGTGTTCCTAACTCTTCTGGGTCATGTAAGGAAGTACTCATTGCTGAGTTGATGCTTGAAGGGTTCAATGGAGGATATTAGGTGGTTGGTTTCGAGGCAGTGCCATCAATCAAGATCAGGTTGTAACTCACATATTCGTGTCGATTAATTAAAGAGTTCTCTTTCCCTCCAATATATGTGCAATTATGTTTGACTAGTTTTTATATTTTTGAATTTTCCTTGCATATATAGATTGACATATTGCATTTATAATTTGATATGATAGCTACCTTATTGAAATATCTATTTGGTTCCTTTTACATATTGGTAGAGAGATAGGTCTAGAGCAAGTAAAAGGTTGAGAGAAAGGATCTTCATTGAACTTTTGGATACAAGGTATGATATATTTGTTTCTCTCTTCTAAGTAATCATTTATTTATTGATTTGTATGTTTAAGGGTAGGTTTAGTCTTTTAAATACAATTATGATATGTTGTGACATAGAACCAAGGTCATAGGGTTGAAAATCATGTAACATGGACCCATACTAGTGAGGTGGATGGGAAATATTATGTGGATTTTCTAGGTGGTGTTGCGTGGAGTCAAGGTGCATAGGTGGAAACTGTGAGGCAAGGTCTAGGGTGGAAAGGAAACTGGATCAATAAAGGAAATTTATTGAGGCACATGAGGCCCTTTTTCATATGTGAACTCAACCTCTGTAATTTGTTTTAGGGTGATGCATGTCTCCTAAGTGGAAAGAAATTTATGGAGACTATGAGATATTTTAACTAGCAATATGTTATGCCTCCAAAATAGATCTCAACAATTGATATGGTATAGCATGGGGAACATGTGCACTAGTAGTAGGATGTTGGATATGGGAGCCCCTCCCATAACATCGACCAAGGATAATTTGACAGTGTCAAACACCCAACCCCCTAAGTATCTTTTTAAGGGACGAGGCATGAAATTTTCTCTTTTCTCAATCACCTCGAATCCCTGTAACTAGGATTTCATTGTCTCTGGTTCATTGAGGGTTTTCCATCGACTATAAATTTATCCCGATCCAAATTATGGATTGTAAGTTAAGGTCCTTCAAATTTCTTTAGGCCTTCATCGACTAAAGTCTCTCACCACCATGTGGCATCCACATGTCTCCCTATCACCTGACACACCACCTCATCATAGCATACAAAGACTCACTCAACAATAGGTTGACACTTTTCTAGCCCTTATAGGCCTATTAATTTAATTAATCATTATCATGATAAAACCCCTCTTTACTAATCATTTAATCATTTATTTAATCCCTATTAGGGATGATTAATCTTCATTAAAATTAATTAACCTCGTAAATTCAATTTTTACTTGATCTAAATTACCAATCTAATAAAACCAAGGATTACTTCCCTTTCACCTTGGGAATCCCATGATTCTGGATGAATTAGTGTTAATTATTATATTAAATCCCCGTCACATTAACTCATAGTCAAATCATATTACTAATTTGTTCTTTTATTAATTATATTATAATATAATCATAATAAATCGTATTATAATATAATTAATATATCAATTAGGAACTTAGGGTTATTAATATCAATTAACACCTAAGTCTCTGGACTTTGGAGAAATTCCTCTCCATGATTTTATGAACATTCCCAGAACTCCTGAATGTTGAAGCTCTGGAGAGGGTCCCACTTATATTATACCTTTATGCACATAGAATTAATTATATTACCATATAATATAATCGATTACTTTTAATGTTTATTATAATATTGGAATACAGGAAGTAGGTTCAGGAATTTGGTCATTTTTTTCTCATATACTCTATCACCCCAAACATTCTAGAGTCTCGAATCCCCGAACTCCCAGAGCCCCGGAGTCTGGAGCTATCAGAGTCCTGAATTCTCGAAGGGTCCACACTTATATGTGTTACACATTAAATATTAAATTTAAAAAGGGAAAGTGATTTTCCTCATCCACGTGCAAATATTATTATAATAAAATTTTATTATTATATGTATATTATATTGCACCCATTTGGCAAATTTCTCCCAAGTTTATACAATCCCCAATATTATATTTGATATTGGAATGAGAGGAAACTCTTTGTCTCAACTTCTTCGACTCCACAACACACTCTTCATTCTCAAACCTCCCGGACCCTCAGAGTCCAAAAGCCCCGAAGTGGTCCCCACTTATTCGTGTTACACATTATTTTATATTTAAAAAGAGGAAAAGAGTTGGCCTTATCCACGTGTAGTTATTTTAATGAACCTTAGTATAACATAATATATAATACTATACCCTTCGACAATTGCATCTGAGTTTATATAATCTCCAACATTATATTTAATATTAGAATGAGGGAAAAGATATCCAGGTCAACTCCTTCGTCTCTTCCGCACATTCTTCATTCTAAAATATCCTGGAGTCCTAGAGTTATAGAGTCCCAAAGGGGTCCCACTTGCAATATATTGTGATTTAAGTACAATAGATTATTTTGGATTATAATATAATAAATTGCAATAAAGGTTTATTATAATCAATTACGTTAATTGATCACATTAAATACAATATAATATAATTGATTATATTTATTATCTATGCAACATTTGTACATGGAAGAGTAGGGTTCGGGCCTTCGATGATTTTAGCTCATGAGTTCCATCACCCCAAACACCCTGGAGTCTCGAAGTCTTGAAGTGGTCCCACACACACACATTACATGCTAAATAATAATTTAAATGGAAAGGGACTTGGTCTCATCCATGTGTTCATTATAATATATTAATTTTATAATAAATCCCATCAAAATTAGTGCCCAAGTTTATAAATTTTCTATATATATATATATTAAAAACAAAGTTCAGATGTTTGTCATTCCCAATGCGTGGAGTCCCAATAATCACTAAATTATTAAGAGGTTGATCATGGAGGATTAATCCCTTTTAACATGTAATTAATCCAGCTTTCAGGTCATTCTCCAGTTCACTCTCCACTTCAAACCTTTGGAGTCCCAAAGTTCCGAAGCTCTGAAGCGTGCTAAGAAATGATCAAGGTGAATAACC
>ML779066.1:117681-143715 GCA_009831015.1 Picea engelmannii | reverse complement strand
AGGGAGTTGGTGCTTCTTTCTAGTGGGTGCTAGAGAAACCAGAGAGTTGGAGCTCTCAAACAAGTTGCAGCTTGTAAGACAGAGGTAGCAGCCTCACATTGAGTTGGTGCTCAATAGTAAATGATGTACAGAACTACAAAAGATTGCCTATCATTTCGAAGAAGAAGAGGTTTTCTCCCTTTATGGGTTTCCTCGTGCAAATCTGTCTCTGTGTGTACTTCATGTGTGACTGATGGTTTTTACTTTTACTGTTCATATGTTGTACATTGTTGATGACCACATGAAGAAAGATTAATAATGTTTTAATAAGTATAAAATTGTTTAATCTTATATACAACTGATTCACCCCCCCCCCTCTCAATTGTTTTAGTATTTCCAACAGAGTGCTAGGTTGGTGGCATGAGCCCTAGATCTAGACTGAACCTCCTACATCACACTCGCTTCTAACCCATATAGTACCTTAATGGGCATGTTTACTAGAACCAACTCCAAATGTTCTATGTCCTTCACTGGTTTCTTCGTTGTGTTCTCATCTACTTCCAACATTCCTTGTGTGACCTTGAACCTACCACTACTCATTACAATTGTTTTCACTATCTCTTCTTTCCCTTTCTGCACCGGTGATTCCTATTCTTTGTCTTCCTGCTGCGTTGCTGGATGATGCCCTGTACTTAGTTGCAGCCTCTATAGGATGTCATGTACTTCTACTAGTTTCTCCATAATTTCTTCTCTTTGTGCCTCTGTAGCATGTACTACATTCTCCCCTCTATCCTAGACTTTGTCTGTGATGAATTCTACATAATCTTATATAATAGTAAGTATTGGAGGGTTCTTGTGATACTTCATCTTCTTCCTTATCTCTCCCTCTTGTGTTATATTCCTCTTCTTTGGTGGGGTTGAGGTCTGTGCCTTGGTTTTCTTCTTTTCTTATTCCTCATCCTATACTTCCTTTGGATGAGAGCTATCTCCCTTATCGCCATCCCCTTTTACTTCTACTCTCGACATAGTCTCTTTCGTTCTTGTCTTATTTCTTATTGTGCTACTTCCCAAGGCTTGACCGCGCTCTACATCCTTCCTTGTATTATCAGTTGGACTTCCTATCTTCTTTGATGATCCTACTTCTGCTTGATCCTTAGTCTTTGTTCCTTTATTTTGTGTGACTGGGACCTTCCACTGTGTAGGCCAGTCCTTCATGATCCAGTATACTTCCTCGTGCGATGTGAAATACCTCATTTCTAACCACTTCTTCTTTAGATCCCTTCTAGCCTGAATCCACATATGGTGTCTTGAAAAATTAAAGTTCACAATTCCTTCATTTTCTTGGACTAATGCAATTGGGATCCTCCAGACATTGGCTATATTTTGCTGCATATCTTCCAAGAACATGGAAAATACTACATTGTTATCCTGTTAGTTCTTAGAGTCTTTTTCCTACCATAAGGTTTCATACCATGCTACACAACATTTCCCTTTTCTGTCTAGAAATGATGAAAATTTGGGCTCTTTCTAGCCTACCAAAGATATCAGTATCAATAACCAGGAATAATGGATTATGTCCCATTATCCTACTTATCCCTGCAATCTATCAAAAAATGATTCAGTAAATATGGCGTCCAACTTAACACTACACTCTTTGCGCACTATGCAATTATTGTTATAACTCATGTCGGGGCCTCTTCCTTTCTACACTTTCTCAAAAGTTTGCAAGCCATCAACTTGGTGGAAAAATTCATCTCAGGGTCATTGATGTCCTTTATTATTATTCCTATGGTTCCTCTATTTATCTTGAACTGTGATTTAATTTCTTTTGAAATTTATTTGTCCCTTTCCTTGTTCTCCAAGTAGTCTTCTAGTTTTACACCATTGGTAGGCAACCCGTAATATTGGATATGAGATATGCATATATAGGGACCGGCCTATCCATCCACATGATACCTCCATGTACCATGTCTAGTACTTGCTTCACAGAGAGGCCCACATTCTTACCGCACCCAAAGTGTGGTATGTCCAACAAATTCATAATTCCTGAGTTGTATAAACTTATGATCCATTGCACAAGCTCCAAAATGGGTTTCCCTAAGGGTCCTACCTCCCCCCTGTTTTCAAAGTAACTTTCCTGCAAAAGGTTAGGAAACTTTGTTGTATTTGTTACATCATGATCTGCATATTTTAACTTTGGCACCTTCCCAAGCATATCTTCAATTGTAACTACAATGTCTAGGATATAACATAAAGTTATTTATGTTGTGCCCGATTCTTTCATCTTTTGGCCCATGACTGGATTTTATTTTGCAACTACATCCTTTTCTTCTTCTTCTTATTCTCCCTCTATTTATTTCTAGCCTATGAGATGTTCAACCAGGACTTCCTCTGTGATGGATTTCTATTTTTTTTCTCCATTTCCTTCACTTCTGCAGGGTTTTCAAGATTAGTATTTTCCCCACCGTCAGGGTTTTTCACACTCTGACTCGCTTGCACCTATTTTGTGGTTGATATTTATTCTTCTATCCTAGTTGGACTGATAGATTCGGTATTTGACATCGTAACATCCTCTAGCTCCAAAAAACTCTTTGGTTATGTCATTCATTCCTTTTTCCTTCCTGATTGTCAGGTCACTCTTACAAATCATCCAGGAGTGACAACCTTAGGGGGTGCCATATTTATTTCCTTGCATGAAAATGAATATTTTTCTTGGTCAATCACCCCGTGTTCTCACTCTTAAGTTCTCTATTGCTAAAAAATTGCTAAGTATTGGACTTGTCCAATATTTTCCCTTTTTATAGTTGTTTTTCCAGTTTTTTGTTCATAGTTTTCCTTTCTCCCTTTTGTCCCTAGTTTCCCTGCACGTTGTGTTTAATTTTCCTGTGCCCAGTCTTCTGAATTATGTCAAACAAATTTTTGTCTACTACGTGATGTCATTCCCAACTATATGTCTATCACTTATTCCTCTAACTACTTCTTTTTGGATTTTTCTACATTTTTCTATTTTTATCTTCCTCTTTATTCTTTTAACTCCTACTATTTAAAATATGTACAAGTCTACTTGTTGTGATGCAACTATTGAGAGTCAATGGGTCGACTGTCCCTACATAGTTTTAGTAAATTACCATTCACTCTTCCTTGAATTTCTTTTCCTTCTAAGTCTTGCAATTGTACAACACCTCCATCTGTGATAGACTTTATGTAGTATGGTCCTAGCCAATGCATTTTGAGCTTTCTTGGGTGATGAAAATACTTACTTTCATAGAGGAGAATCATATCCCTCCTTAAAATTATTCTTCTTGATATGTCTTTCATTCCATGCTTTATCATTTTCTTTCTGTACTTCTTGATGGAAACCTGCCATGATTATGTCCTCCTCTAATTCCATCAACTGAGCCAATCTTTCCTGCACTGCGCCTCTTTCTTTCATATATGTAATTGTTGCAATGCATAGACTTGATATCAAATAATATAAGGGGACTATTACTTCCTATCCATACACCAATCTAAAGGGTTTCTGCCCTGTTAGCTTCTTCCAGGTAGTCATATAAGCCCAAAGTATTATTGGTACCTTCAAATCTCAATCATCTATGTTTACATTACAAATATTTGTCAAGGAATTCTCCAAAATCTAGTTGAATGCTTCCATTGTTCCATTTTCTTGAGGGTGATAAGGAGTACTCTTCTAGTGGTGTATCTTAAATTATTCAAGCATTTCCTCAATTGTACTCTTAATAAAGTGAGTTCCCTGATCGCTCATCAATATTCTTGGAAATACAAACCTTGTCACTACATTTTCAAATAGAAATCACACTACAATATCTACGTTGCAATCCTTCAGTGGTGTTTCCTAAGCCCATCTAGTTAAGTATTCCTTCATTGTAATAATATATCTAGCTCTTAATATTCTTGTTGGTGGATTAATTGGACCTAAAACATATACTTCCAATTTTTTGAACACTTGTAAAGTAAACTATGGTCTCAGTGGCATCTCATCCCTCCTAGATGGCTTCCCAATGTTTTGACAAACATCACACTTATGAAAGGATTCCTTTCAATCCTTGTGAAATGTTGGCCACCATAATCCTATGCGCAATACCATCTGCGAGATATATTTTCCTTCATAATTCCCTCCTACAATTCCTTCATGTGCCTCAGCCAAAATAATGGGTCTTTCATGCTCCATCACACATATTCTTAAGATGTTTTATGCTCATAGTTTTTATAAATTACCTACAATAAACTGATAATCTGTAGTTCTGACCACCAAAATTTTCTTCTACGTCGTATTAAACTCTCTTGGTGCAAATCCTGTATTCAAAAACTCAATAATGTCAGCAAAATACTCATCAACTATCTATACTAAAAATAATTGTGCATATGGAAATTTGTCTTCCAAGTTACTGGGTTCTTCTCCATTTGTTATCTCAGATAAGTGATCTGGTCCTACATTCAATCTTTCAGGATTCACCACAACTTCAAAGTCAAATTCTTGAAACAAGAGTAACCATATACATATCCTTCCCCCCAACACTAGCTTATTGACTAAATATATCAGGGTTGAATGATCTGTAAACATCTTGGAATGTTTTCCTAACAAGTAATGTATGTATTTCTACAAAGCATACACCATAGATAGCCCTTCTCTTTCGGTAGTATTATAGTTATGTTCTTAATATGATAATTGTCTGCTTGCAAATGCAATAGGGTGATCTAGATCACCTTCTCCTGGTTGGGTTAATAATTCTCCTAATGCTATTGAAAATGCATCCACATGCACATGAAATTCTTTATCCCAATCTGGACATACTAAAATCGACGCAGTAACCATCTTCTCCTTTAAAATATCTAAACTCAGTTGGAATTCATCATTCCACTGATACTTAGTGTCCTTCTTCAACAACTTCTCCATTGGTGTAGTAATCTGTGCATATCCCCTTAAGAACTTCCTATAATATCTTGTATGGCCAAGTGTACTCTTCAACTGGTGCACTGAATTTGGTGGTGGTAAGTTAACTATGACAATGATTTTAGCAGGATCAACTAGAAGACCCTGTTTACACACCACATGTCCTAAAAAAATCCCTAAAGGTGAACTGAAAATACACTTATTAATATTTAATAAGATTTGACAATGTATACATTTTTCCAACATTATCCTTAATACTTCAACATGATCTTTCATCAAATTCAAAAATGTCCAATCATCCAAGTAAACCTCCAAACATTTATGAATAAAGTCCTTAAAAGCTGCTACTACTACCCTTGAAAATATGGCTAGTGCATTCTTCAATCCAAATGGCATGATTGTATACTGAAATGAGCCCCACTCTATAGAAAATGTTTTCTTATGCCTATCTTCTGGTGCTATCCTAATATGATGATAACCTGAAAATCCATTTGTAAAAGAATAATCTTCTTGACCCCCTACATTCTCCAAAACTCTATCTGTAAATGGGGTAGGAAAAGGATCATGTAGAAAAACATCATTCAATTTTATCAAATCCACATAAATATTTATCCCTCCTTGCTTATTTTCCTACACCACCATCGGAATGATCCACTCTAACTCTTCTACGGGGTCTATGACACCAACTTCTATCATCTTCTCAATTTCTGTCTTTAACTTCTCTTTGTATATTGGATTTAATCTATAAGGCCTCTGTCTGATAGGTATTGGTTCTTGCTTTAATGGGATCTTCGTATATCCTAGCTCTCCTACTAACCCCTTCATATTTGAGAATGTTTCTGTAAATAAGTCATTGTACTCACGCTATAATTCTATGATCCTTTCTATTGTTTGATTATCCCAATAATCTCCAATACTTGCCATTTTTGGGTTTTTTGTAGTTCCAATGTTGGATTTCTTGATATTTAATGGTGCAACATAATATTTTGAATCTATATTGGGTCCTTCTACCTCCCTTTCACCTTCCACTTCTGTAATCTGTATGTTGCGTGAATTATCTTCTATTGGGTCTTCTTCCTCTGTGATGTGATAATAATGTAGCAATTGTTTAACTGTCTATCTATCCTACTTATGATATGCTGGGACTATTTCAAACTCTGGTTCTTCAAAGATCCTATATATTACTACCTTTAGTGTTGTATCAATCGTTGGGATTTCATGCTCAAAGGAAAATGTAACTACAAGCTTTTTTGTATCTCTTCCCTATTAGAAGTTTCTCTGTGTTGTTCCCATTCTATGTACCAGTTCTTCAGAATGCCTTCTAGTGTGTGAATAAAATGGTGTGTCCATTCTTATAGTGGTACTAATCTCCACTAAACCATGCACCTCTCTACATGTTCTTGATTTTGTTCAAATCCCTCATATTTCTCCTCATATCTATGTACCTACTCTGCACCGAATATGATGTGCAATAACCTTTTGCATTGGAACCAATTTTTGATCTTTTCCTTGTGTGTACCTCACCATATTGTAGGTGTAAATTTTAAAGCAATATCTAACATTGGTAATCTTTGATTTTCCATAATGATGCAGACCCCCCTTCTCTCCTAACGGTTGTGTGACCTCCCGGTCTAGGATCGATCAAGAAACTAAGTTTGATTGAATATTTGGGTCTTTGCTAGACCCCAAACCCACTTGCATAGGTCCTTTCTCCAAAGACGTGGGTCATCTGAGACCTGTGGGCCCTCTCCTGAGCGTTGTTCAAAACTCAATGCGAAACGGGTGCTAGATCTTCTCTGGATAAGCCATTTCCTTTACGTAACCAAAGTTGTGACCACTCACCTAATCAAATGGAGCGTCGCAACTTTGTGTATAGGGTATTCACATGTGAGTCACCTCGATTCTCCTAACCTCCAAAATCCCAAAATTTCGGAGCGCCAAATCAATTGTCCAAAATCTTCGCGATCCAACGGTCCTAATTTCCTTTTTGTGTATCAGGACTTCGCATTTCATGAAGTTGGACGACCGCTCACCTCCCTTCTCTTGATATCCAACATCTCAATATCTCCATGGGAAACCAATGGTCCATATCACTCCTTGATCCGATGGCTTAGATGAAATCGTGAACTCAGATTTCACGAGTTCCCAAAATTCCTACTTTCGATATCCTAAGTTGCGAACTCCTAACAAGACCATATCTACGGTTCATCTCCCTCCTCTGATCAACGACTGTGATCAAATCATGATTTCGCGATTTGTGAGATATTATAACTCTGCCTTTGACTCCTCTGAGTCACGAGTTAGTGAAACGCTGATCGCTCGTCATGTGTCCCCCTTGATGGACGGTTCCGATGATTTTGGAATTTTGTAACCATGCTCCCCCTGCGTACTTTCAAATATTATCATCAGTTCACTTTACCTTGATCGGGCAACTATGATTCCTTTATGCTCAAACTGAACGGATGATATCTCTCCCCTTCTGTGCTTGCTCCTCATTATCTGGATGTTGATCAAACGGTCCAGATATTTCCTCCTAAGCTTACACTTTCTTTAGACTTAGAATATTTTCGAATGATTCAAGGGCTTCGAACTTTGTCCTTCCTGCGATTCTGTTTCTCAGATCTTGTTAACACTTATGAAAAGTGTTATTCCTCCTGATCTTTGTCTCATGAAGACTTTGACTCCCCACACACTCCTTGCATTTTAGGGATTTCGATAACTCAGATCCGAAGGATTTCTCGAAGAGAAATTCCTCTCACCCTCCTGACGTTCTCCTTTTTTGGTTCGTCGACCTCTTGTAAAATCCCTTCAACACTTAGTCGAATCTCGGATCTGTGCACTCCTTGCACTAGATATTTATGCAAGGTTCAAATTCTTGCGGACAACTGTGTATGCCTTGCACCAGTCTCTTTGCACTCCTTGCAAAGGGAAGTTTCGTGTTATCTCTTCTGAGATTTGGAACCAAAAAAAATTCTGTCGACGCACTCCTTGCATTCTCTGTGCACACCTTATACAACTCTCAACAAAAGAGAAACAATTGAAACTTATCCTAACATTCATAGTTCCTTATACTCATAACAAAATTCATTCATTCATTCATGAGAACACAATAACAAAGAATTGAAAAACAATGTCCACACCATGCATTGGGTCAATTTTCCTCTGTTATATTCATAATTGAAAATGACTACAAATGAAATCAAAACTAAAAAAAATTGAAAACTCAAAAATCTCCTACTAACTTGCATCTATCTACTCTGCAGGCAACGTCATTTGGGTTTACAAAACCTCTATTTATCTCAGATGGATCTTAGGGTTTCTCCTGACTACTTGTCTACATCACAACCTATCCTACGACTATTTTAGTGCAGTCGCATTCCCGAGTCGGAGTGGAAACTCCCACTTTTATTGCGATCACTCAAGCATGCCTCAAATATTTTTCCAGCACTGAGTTAAGGCGTACTTCAAAATATCTTATGCAAATGCCAGTGTTGAGATTTTGTACAGGCTCCCAGACGCTAATAGGTCCTTCTCCATGTGCTTTCCAGCGATGCTCCTGCATCATACTCCCCTTGACAAAAATTCGTGGACTCTTGTCCATGAGCTCCTACACCGACTTTCCATGCTTATGTATAACAACTTCATTTTCCCAACTAGAATATTCTATTGGGTGTCCCTTCCACTTGAACAAATATTCAAAATAGGTCTTCCTCATCATCTGGAAGCTCAATCTCATAGGCGTTTGCATCAAACTTCCTCAAGATCTTACATGCCCCTATCTTCTTCATCTTTAACTTGTTATATGTTCCCCTAGGGAACCTTTCTTTCCTGAGATGTACCAGAACCTAATCTCCTACTTCAAATTTAAGTTCTCTACAATGGTGATCAACTCTGTGCTTGTACTCCTAGTTAGAAATCTGCAACTGTCCTCTGATCTGGCTATGGATCTTCTGCATTTCAGCAACAAAATATTCTACTCCAACGCTCCTTATCTCACTCTGTTCCAAGTATCTCAACTCGGATACTCCCCTGGGTTGCATTCCATACAATATTTGGAATGGGCTCCTTCCAGTGCTCCTTTTTGGTGAGTCATTGTATGAAAATTATGCTTGTGGAAGAATTTGATCCCACTGGTTATGGTGTTTGGTAACCAGACTCCTCAACAAGTTTCCCAAACTTTTGTTTACCACCTCAGTCTATTTATCCATCTGAGGGTGATAAGATGAGATGAAGGACACATATGTCCCCAACTTCTTCCACAGTGTTCTCCAAAATTGACCAACAAATTTTGTGTTTTTGTCCGAGACAATGCTTCTGGGTAGGCCATGAAGTCTTACAACTTCCTTGAAAAATAGATTTGCAACATGCGTTGCATCATTGGTCTTCTAGCATGGGATAGAGTGTGCCATATTTGAAAATCTATCCACCACCAAAAATATGGAATCAAATCCTTTTTGCATTCTTGGCAATCCCAACACAAAATCCATGCTTATTGCATCCCAAGGCCTCTCTGGTGTTGGCAATGGTTGATACAATCCAATGTTTTGTCTTTTACCTTTTGCATGTTGGCAGATTATGCATTTGTTCACGAACTTTATCACTTATGTTCTCATACCTGGCCAATAGTATGAATGGCTCAACTGTGCAAATGTTTTATCATGGTCGAAATGTCCAACCAATCCTCCACTATGTTTTTCCTTCAAACAATTATCCCTCATTGAGCATTTCGGTACACACAATTGATTTCCCTTGAACAACAATCCCTCTTGAATCATATACTATGTCCACTGGCTTCTGTCTCTCAACACAGGATTTGCACATGCCTCGTGTGCTTCCTTGAAATTTGTATCATCGCAATACATGTCCTTAAGGTGTTCAAACCCCAAGGTCTTCACCTGAAATTCCCACTGAATCAAGCATCTCCTGCTTAATGCATTAGCAACCTTGTTATCATTCCCAAAAATATGTTTTATGACAAAAGTAAAATTCTACATAAAATCAACCCATTTCGCATGCCTTTGATTCAATTTTTCTTTTCTTGTTATGAATTGTAAAGCCTAGTTATCGCTATACAAGACAAATTCCTGTGGGACAAGGTAATTTCTCCACTTCTTCAAGGATTTAATTATGGCATAAAATTCCTTATCATACGTGGAGTATTTTCTCTTGCTCTCATTCAGCTTCTCACTGAAATAGGAAAAAGGTCTACTATCCTAGCTCAAAATTGCTCCAATTGCATCACATCTCACCTGAAATGTCTTTTCAAAATTCGGCAAGACTAGAATTGGTTGTTCTGTTATTTTCTTCTTCAATATATTGAATCTCCTCTCGGCTTCCTCTATCCATTTAAAATACTTGTGCTTATTCTTCACTGTATCCATAATTGGCACACAAATTTGACTGAAGTCTCTGATGAACTTCCTATAGAATCTTGCTAATCCATGTAAGCTCCTTACCTCAAGCATTCTCCTTGTTGATGACCATTCTTTGATTGCTTTCACCTTCTCTGGATCCATCTTCAATTCATTTTAAGAGATCACAAAACCTAAGAAAATGAGTTATGCCTTCATAAAAGAGGACTTCTTTAGATTTATCAACAACTACTCTTGTTGTATTCTCCTCATCACTAGAGTTAGGTGCCTCAAATGATCCTCTTTAGTCCTGCTAAATATCAGTATATCATCCAGATATACAACCACAAACTTTCCAATGAAATCCTTTAGTATTTCATTCATTAGCCTCATAAAAGTACTCGGGGCATTTGTTAATCCAAATGGCATAACAAGCCACTCATACAAACCTTCCTTTGTCTTAAAGGCTATCTTCCACTCATCACATTCTCTCATCCTAATCTGGTGGTATCCACTTTTCAAATATATTTTAGAAAAGAAATTTGCTCCACTCAAACAGTCCATTAAATCGTCCATTCTTGGTAAAGGAAATTTATACTTGATGGTGATCTTGTTAATGGCTCTTGAGTCTATACACATTCTCCATCCTCCATCCTTCTTTGGACTCAACACAGTTGGTAATGCGCACAAACTCAATCTCTCTCTGACCAAACCCTTGTCTAATAGTTATTGGAATTGGTTATTTGCCTCTTCATTCTTTCGAGGTGTCAATCTATATGCTGCTTTGTTTGGAAAACTTGCTTGTGGTATCAAGTCAATATGGTGACTGATACTTTTGATGGGTGGAAATGAGTTTGGAATCTCATCCACCACTTTGATAGCAAAATTATCCAACAATTCCTAAACTTCTTCAGGCAAATCATCCATTGAAGTACTTGTAAAGATAACATTGGGTTTCCTCACCACAACAAACTACATCTCTTGTTCTTTCTTGACTTCTTTCAAGAGTTCCTTCCCGCTCATGAGAAGTATGCTTGTGTTGGATTCCTCTTTCTCTTTCATCTCCTCTATTGGCAGCAAGATGTGTGTTCTACCATTCTTCTCCAAGGTGTACGTATTCTTTCTCCCATCATGAATGAAATTCCTGTCAAACTACCATGGTCTTCCCAACATAATATGGCATACATCCATGGGAATTACATCACATAGAATTTCATCTCTATATCCTCCTATCTTAAATTCAACCAAGCATTGTTTAGTAACCATTACCTGGTGTCTGTTATGCAACCATGAGACTTTGTATGGCTTCGGAAGTGAAGTTATCTCTACCTCCAATTTCTCCACCATATCTGTGGATACTAAGTTATCAGTGCTCCCACTGTCGATTATCACCTTTCATACTCTGTATTTAGTCTTGCAAGTTGTCCTGAAGACACTATTCCTCTACACTGGATTTTCAAATTCTGCCTCTGGTTTTAATAGAACCTTCCTCAACATCAGGGATCTTCCATCCTCTGCTCCTTCTACTTCAACATCTCTTCTCTGTGCTTTTGAAATGTGAGCTTCACCTCCTCCTTCTTTATTTTTCTCAGGGCATTCCCTCTAGAAGAAATTCTTCCACCACCCTGTCTCCCTCGAGAATTTTCTCCTCTTTCCGAGTGACTGTGTGGTTTTTCAGCCTCATCTTTAGACTTATGTGCTTTTGCATGAGTAACTCCCTTGCTTTTGTTTGGGGCTGGGCTTTTACCTCTTCCTTGCTAGCTTTGTTTTTTGGCCAACTTCTCCTCTTCCTTTAGTGTGAACCGATAATCATCCTCCACTGTCTTTACTAACATCATGTTGAGCTCATCCTAGATTTCATATCTCAGGCCATTCATATATCTAGAAAAAATTTCTTCATCTCTCTCTCTTTGTCCAGTTTTGATGTTCAACCTATAAAACTCCTCTATGTACTCCTTAACTGTCATCCCTTTCTACCTCAGGTTTTGCATCTTCCTAAATAGATTAATCTGATAATACTTGGGCATGAACTTAACCTTTAGCTTGGCTACCATTCTATCCCAATTCTTTATCCTCTGCTTGCCTTTGCTTCTCCTTTCAGCCTGCGGTTCATCCCACCACAGCGTTGCATGTCCTTTTAGCCTAGTGACAACCTGTTTCACCCTTCTCTCTTCATCGACATCTTCACAGTCGAAATGTTTGTCCATGGATCTTATCCAATCCAACAACTCTTCAACATCTAAATTGCCTTCATACATTGGGAGCTCTATCTTGGCTCTACCTCCCAATCTAGCAACTTCTCTCAGCAAGCGTTCTTCGACAACCTCCTCTCCTACAGCTTCTACTTCTTCTCTCTTTGCATCCCTGATGTCTCCAACATCAGGTTCTCGTCTCTACACTGCCTCCATCACTTCTAATCTTGCACGAAGTTCTCACATCTCCCTTTCTATAGTTCTATTGGCTAAAAGTTGTTCCACTCATCTCCTTGGCAACATTGTGTTGATTGTCTGTCACACAGAGAGTACAAATTCGATTTCTTCTATCTCCTCTCCTTTTCCTGTTGTCTACAAGAAAAACTTCATCTCCGATACCACTTGATGCAAACCCCCCTTCTCTCCTAAGGGTTGTGCGACCTCCCGGTCTAGGATCGATCAAGAAACTGAGTCTGATTGACTCTTTGGGTCTCTACAAGACCCAAAACCCACTTACACAGGTCCTTTCTCCAAATACAATGGTCATATGAGACTTTTCAGCCCTCTCCTGATCGTTCTTCAAACCTCAATGCCAAACGAGCGCTAGCTCTTCTCTGGCTAAGCCCTTTCCTTTACGTAACCATGGCTATGACCACTCACCTAATCAAAAGGCGTGTCGTGACTTCACGTATCGGTTCTTCACATGTAAGTCACCCCAACTCTCCTGAGCTCAAAAATCCCTATATTTTGGAGCACCAAATCAACAGTCCACAATCCTTGCGATCCAACAGTCCTGATTTCCTTTTCGCGTATCGGGACTTCACATTTTGTGAAGTTGGAGGATCGCTCACCTCCCTTCTCCCGACATCTAACCTCTTGATATATCCCTGGGAAACTATTGTTCTAGATATCTCCTTGATCTGACGGCTTAGATCAAATCGCAAACTCATATTTTGTGAGTTCCCAGAACTCCTACTTCCGATATCCCGAGTTGCGAACTCCCAACAAGACTAGATCTAAGGTTCAGCTCCCTCCTCTGATCAATGACTGTGATAAAATTGTGATTTCATGATTCATGAGTTCTTATAACTCTATATTTGAATCCTTTGAGTCACGAGTCAGCGAAACGTTGATCTCTCGTCACGTTTCCCCCTTGATGGATGGTTCCAATGATTTCAAAATTTTGTAACCACACTCCTCCTGCGTACTTTCAAAGCTTATCGCCAATGCACTTTACCTTGATCTGGAAGCTATGATTCCTTTGTGCTCAGACCAAATGAATGAGATATCTCCCCCTCTGCGCTTGCTCCTTGTTGTCTAGACATTGATCAGATCGTTTAGATCTTTCCTCATGAGCTTACACTTTCTTCAAAATTAGAATATTTTCGAAGGATTCAAGGGCTTCAACCTTTTTCCTTCCTACGAGTCCATTTCTCAGATCTCGTTAACACTTATGAAAAGTGTTATTATTCCTAATCTTGGTCTCGTGAAGACTCTGACTCCTCTCACACTCCTTACATTTTAGGGATTTCGATAACTCATATCCGAAGGATTTCTCGAAGATAAATTCCAATCGCCCTCCTAGCATTCTCCTTTTCTGGTTCGTCTACCTCTTGCAAAGTCCCTTCGACACTTAGTTGAATCTAATATCTATGAACACCTTGCACTATATCTTTATGCAAGGTTCAAATTCTTGCAGACGAATGTGCACGCCTTGCACCAGTCTCTTTGCACTCCTTGCAAAGGTAAGTTTCATGTTATCTCTTCTGATCTTCGAAACCGAAACAAATTCCATCAACGCACTCCTTGCATTTTGTGTGCACACCTTGCACCACTCTCAACATAAGAGAAACAATTGAAACTTATCCTAACATTCATAGTTCCTTCTACTCATAACGAAATTCATTCATTCATTCATTAGAACACAATAACAAAGAATTGTAAAACAATGTCCACACCATGCATTGGGTCAATTTTACTTTATTATATTCATAAGTGAAAATGGATACAACTGAAATCAAAATTAAAAAAAAAGAAGTGAAAACCCAGGAATATCCTACTAACTTGCAGCTATCTACCCTGCAACCAACCTCATTTCGGCGTACAAAAACTCTATTTATCTCAGAGAGCTCTTAGGGTTTCCCCTGGCTACTTTTCTACATCACAACCTATCCTACAACTATTTTAGTGCAGTCTCATTCCAGAGCCGAAGTGGAAACTCCCACTTCGCTTGTGATCAATTAAGCATGCCTCAAAGATTTTTTTGGCACTGAGTTAAGGCGCACTTCAAAATATCTGTTGCAACTGCCAGCGTTGAGATTTCGTACAGGCTCCCAGACGCTAATAGGTCTTGCTCCACATATTTTCCAACGATGCTCCTGCATCACATAACCTCTACCTGATACTTTATTAAAAATTATTCTAAATCATTCAAGACATAAAAATTAAGAGGTTCTCTTACCTCTGTACTAACCCATCTCATCTCCTATGTCATTCTGACACACCTCCTAGTAGATAGCTCATGTAGTCCTTCCTGCCAGTTTTACAGTCTTCTGTCAGAGTCTGAAGCACAAGAACTAATACTCCTCCAACTGAGCATGCCCTATTAAATTGGGTTGATATAGTCGTATTCATGTGTGGTAGTTATTTATATCTGATTCACATATTCTGTAAGAATATTGTTTATCGCAGGTTCTACATACCTTCCTCCTTCTGTGGGATCCAATGATGCAGTAAATCTATATTATCCAAATTCAAATATCATCTTCCTTTTCTTCAAATTGATAATAGCCTCGTTATCAAAGGCCCAATCCAGACCCAACAACGCTCAATATGGTGAAGTATTGTCCACTATGTCAATGACTTCAAAATCAGCCATGGTGTGCACACCATCTAGATCTACTGGAATACCCTTCAACCTCCAAATTGGCACCACTATGTGTTGATTTACTAGCTTCAAATCAATAGGTGAATACCCCAATTGTGGTTCTGCCATAGCTTCCCAAGTATTATTTGGCAGAACATTGACTTCAGATCCTAAGTCTAGTATAATATCCCCCATATTGAAATCTCCTATGTTAGCATTCAATATGAATTCCCTACTCATTATTCTTGTCTTACGGACCTAATTTACTATTTTTACCCCTTCTTCCCCAGGATTACATTTTTCTAACAAATTTTGCAGTACTTGTAAGGCATTTTTGTCACTCAGCAATTTGACGCAAGCTCCCAAAATGTTTCTTAAGTTACTTACTTGTTCTAAAGACTGCCCTTGATTGACCTGATCAAATAATGAAGGCATGTCATAGACTAGTATCTCATCTATTGGTTTCTTTCCTGAAGTGTACACAATGCTTTACTTCAAGATCTCATGTCTAGATTCCTTGAATATCTCTTTATCTTTGAATGCATCAAACTTCTGTTCAGGAATTGTATTCTTCCTGACCCATTGGTACTAGTCATATTCCTTCTTGTCTATGTACGTTCTCATTATTTTGGTTTCTCTTATCTTGTGTCTTTATCAGAATTGTAGGACAATATTATGTTTCACAGTCTGCTGCGCAATAGTACATACATGTAGCAGGTGGTTGTGGGAATTCTCTTGCATAGTGCCCTAGTTTCTGATAGTTATAGCACACTATTGGTCCTCGACCTCCTCCAAATCCTCTTCCTCCATGGCCTCCTCCTCTAAATCCTCCTTTGTTTCCCTAATTTTCTATGTGCGATGTGTTATATTGAGGTCCTTAATTATACTGCAGATATGGGTTATTGTATTGCATTGGTGTTGTGCATTGCTTTGCAGGATTATACTATTGTTTCCATTGAAATTGTTTCACATTATACCATGGTTGTGTTGTAAACTATTGCATGGGATAGTATTGTTTATGTTGCACAGTGTTATACTACAATTGTTGCACAAGTTGTCATGTTACATATTCAACCTACACCCTGTATTTATCTGCAATAATTTCTTTCATCATGTCCAAGGTTCTATAGTCCTTGTCTTCATGTCCAACTGACTTACAAAAGTTACATAATGTGCTCTTCAGTACTATCTGATATTTATTCATCAGGGGGAAATGATAGGGGTAATTCCCATGTGTTTTTCAAATCTTTCACCATGGTCCTCCTGAAGCTAAAGGGTTCAAGATACCCACTCCAATATACTATGAAAATAATGGACACTCATTCTTGTGATGGCCTTCTATATTGCACATTGTACACCATAAATCTTCTCTTTTCTCCTTCCCTTTGTTCTGATTCAATTGGAATGTTAAGTTCTTCAAATATTTCTTCATCTCTTCCATAGCTGCATTTGTATGCTTGTACTAGTTTTTCCCTAGATGTAAGGCTGCCTGTAGGGCCTCACCCTGAATTTGGAATTTATGTCATCTGACCCATCCCATAAGAATTATAGTAACCTAATAGTTGGATCCTATCCTACCATTTTGAAATTTTTTGAACTACCACCCCCACAAGGTGTAGATACTTGAATGCTACTTGTTGAACTTGCACTTCTGCTACTGGAACCTCGTGCTTTAAAAATTATTCTTCCACTAATCACTTGCTGGCTAACTAATTTTTCTTCTTCAATTTTCTTAGTTGCACATGGGGTTGTGGGTTCCACACTAATTCAGATCTAAATTGGAGATCCTTCCTCTACGTTGGACCCATGACCTTTGGTTTTTATCTCATATGTGGCATGCAAGATATCATCAATATTCCCCATGGTGTGAACATCCTCTTCCTCATCACTATACAATACCTCTCACTTCGCCACTGCCCTCTTATTTGAATTCATCTTATACTGGTAGGGGAATCCACTGTGCATCACACCTACATTCCTTATGATTTCCCTAGTCTATTAATCATACATCATGATGTGGTCCATTGTTTTCTTCTTCTGGCCTCTCTCCAAATCTTTCTCCATATATTAGATCCTCCTTAGTTATTCCCCCAACTCCCCCATGCATGAAGAGTGATCTAGTTGTTTGATTTCATGGTCATCACGCCTTTATCATGTAATAAGATCTTGATTGATGTGTAAATAGACCTAATGTGCCTCCCTCTAGGTCCCTTCAAGAAGTATTTCTCTGCAATAGTATATGAATTCACTGTATCTCTTTCAGACTCAGTGATAAACCCCGTAGTAATGTTGTATAACCAAAAATCCATTTCCCACATGAATTTGTTATTAAACCTTTCCAACTGCGTGATATTTTCACCAACCAGACTATTGGCATAGTCTTATTAGTTGGATGGGTGTATTTCAACCTCAATATCCACTCATGTAATAACTTTGGAAAATAACAAAAATATGCTTCATGTAAATCAATAAACACATACCTCTCTGGGTACTGGAACAGTGTATACTTGGAACCCTTATTATATTTTTGCATGAACTCCAACTTCTTTGTCTCCAAACATATTTCAATCTCTTTCTTCATATGATTCCATGGCCTGAACATCCCTTTCTACCACTTCATCTTCTTCACCAAACCCCTTACTGGCTCTCCTTCTAAGCTCTAGTTGACAACGGAACCATTTGCTAGATGTATGGGATGACCTGGGTTCTACCTTAGTTCTCCAACAAAACCATTTTCACCATCATCCCTTCTGGTAAACCAAAAGGCTACACCGTACATAGAGTGCACAACGCAGTCTCACTCGAGATGGTTTATGGGTGACTACAGAATGAAAATGTTTGCAATCATGGAAGGGATTAGGGTTGTTATTATTACTTATATTTATACAAATGTTTGCAATCATGGAAGGGATTAGGGTTGTTATTATTACTTATATTTCTACTGAAACATGCATTCTATTATAGTATTCATCAGATCCATTCATTCATTCATTCATAACTTTTATTCTGCATATATATTCTAGTGCGCACTGAAAGTAAAACTATTCCTTCATCTATCTAACCATTCAATCATAATTGCAGAAATAGTAAATCATTCAAACACATTGCAACACAGAGTTTTACTATGGTTCACCCCCCCCTTGGGGCTATGTCCACAAAGATATTATTCTTCTTTCTTATTCATCAAAAGGCGTTATGCACATTACATCATAAGATAATAGAGAGTAGTGAGGCAGACCAATGTCACACCAAGCTCCACAACTTGCGACCTGGCCCTCAACTATAACTTCAGATTGACTCCATATGAGTTCCACATCTCTCAAAACAGATTTCAACTCAACAAGGAATCCAAAATAGGTTCATCAAAATAGTTCTCTCCAAAATATATAGCAAATATAAGATACCTCAATCTACCTTAGACCTCTTGTATTTATGCTACAAAAATGTGTTAAAAACCCTTACAATACATTCCAAAACCCTAACATGGCTAGGTTTATCCACATATACGTCGATTTCCGCAAATCCTTCCATGTGCACTACTTTTCCTAAAAATATGGCATGATATCCTTCTTGGTCCAATTTGCCTCATTTGTTGCGTTGTTGTCCCAAAAATTCCTTCTCCAATAGTGCTCTAGACATTAACACCGCTCCAGGTACAAGTTATATTGAAAAGTCAATATCTCCTCTTGGAGGTAGACTTGGTATCTCTTCTGGAAACACATTTATACTCTCTTAATATAGGATGGTCATATATGCTTGGTTTATTGTCCTCAACAGATTTCAACACTTGTATTGCATACAAAGGACATCCTTTTCTACAATACTTCTTCACTTCAAGGGTTGATATTTGTCTCACCGAGACACGCTTTTTAATTCCTTGTAGGGTTCCTTTTATCCCTTCTTCATATTCACACTCCAAAGTTTTAGTATAATAGTCCAACTTGTCTTTATGGGAAGCCAACCAGTCCATTCCAATCAGCAGGTCATAAGATCCTAAAGGGATCATTTTTAGGGTTTTTTGCGTGGGAAATCCATTTAAAATGATTTGGCATGATGGTATGACCTATGTCACCTTTCTTTTTGTTCTAGTGGCTAGCTGTACTAGCCATGATTTATCATGTTTTACTTGTTGCAATTTATTTTTTTCAATAGTTTGAGGGGAAACATAACTCAAATTAGAACCAGGGTCAATTAAAATGGAAACTATATGGTTGGCAATCACACCTTCGATATCCACCACTGAATCTTGGTGGTTATCTTGTCTATTATCTAGGAATGCATAAATTTGTGGCATTCTCCTAGCCACATCATTGACTATGGTATCCTCTTGGATGTTGTATACCCTCCTATTGTCATGTTTCCTATGTGGGAAGTACCTTAAAAAATGTTCTTCTCCACAACCCCAACATTTCAAGGGTTCTCTCTTTGTATTATCAGTCTTTCCTGGGGAATATCCAAAGGGTTTATTTACACTTTGAGATGGAAAATTCTCTTGATACACACTCTTAGTAGGAAGGCTCATCTTAGAATCTGTTCCCATGATTCTTAAATATTTTGGATTTAAACCCCTTCTTCTTGACTGCCAATTTAATTTATTCTTCCAATCCTTATGAGGTTCTTCCTTGTTCTTGAATTTCTCATAGAAGTACATTTCCTTTCAAATAGTGTCTTCTACAATATTAGTTTCATCAAACTCATCTTTTTCCTGGAAGGATTGAGGAAGTCCATCAATAAATCGTTGCATCTTTACCTTTTCATCCTTTATGTGGGACTCATACCTCATCAAGTCAAGAAATGTTTTGATATATTCATCTATTGTGAGTTGTCCTAGATTGATTTCATAGAACTCCTTGGTCTTCTCATCATAGTATCTTTCAGATAGGTACTTCCTCTTAAAGTATTTCTCGAATTATTTCCATGAAAAATGCTTCTCATGAATTCCTTTCACATTTCTAAGGTCATCCCACCAAATGGAGGCCTTTCCATTCAATTTGAAAATGGTTATCCAGGCCTTTATGTTTTCAAAGTAGTCATGGACTCTGAATTGATTATTCAATCCAAGTAGCCAAACTTTTGCTTCTTCCCCCTTTTTAATTTCTCCATCGAAAGTGCGTGGTTTTTCTTTATTAAACTCTTTAGGATCATGGATCCTGGAATGTTTCCTCTTCTTTCTTCTCCTATGAGAATGTAAACTAGTCTCACTACTAGACAACTCCTTAGAGTTGTCGTTTTCCTCACTAGAGGATTCTTCAGTTGAATCCTTGGCGTTAGCATATCTCTTGGATCCATGTTGGGACTTCTCTAAGGTGCTTCTCCTTGTGTGGATACTTTTAGAACCATGCCTTTGTATCTCAGGTGGAATTTGGGTTTTATTAGTATGATGTCTATCCACTTTACTAGATGTTGGCCCATGTTGTAGCTTCCTTTGTATATCTAATAGACTTTGCAGTAGGATTGCATTAATTTCAGTTTATTTTTCCTGTTCTTTTATCAGCCTTTCATTGTCTTCCTTACACCTCTGTAATTATTCCATGAGGCTTCTTATAGTTTCATCCAAATTTGGAGGGGTTTCCACCAACCTCATCTCATTATATTATTCTTCTCTATTGTGGGAGCTTTCCCCCAACTCATGGTATGTCACCATTATTTGCGTTGTATTTTTCCATGTTGTCCACTGACTGTTTGAGTTTCGATAAAAGATTTTATGTTAGTTAATTATCTACTAGTTTATGAACAACGCATGAAATTTGTAAGGTGAAATCAGCTTCATTATTTGGATACATTAGCAACCCACAGTTCATATTTCTAAAAACATGTAGCAACAACATAAATTTTTATTCCTTTCTTTAGTAATAGATTTTAAATAAGATTCTTATGAATGGAGTAAGATAGGGTGATACCCCTTAAACGTTCTCTAATAAAATTTTATTCAACTCATTCCTGAGCCCAAGCAAGTTGAGTGTTGTTTCCTTCTCTGATACCACTCTATCACACACCCAACCCCCTAAGTATCCTTTTAAGGGATGGGGAATAAAATTTTCTCTTTTCTCAATCACCTCAAATCCCCGTAACTGGGATTTCATCATCTCCGATTCGGCAAGGGTTTTCCATCAAATATAATTTTTTCCCGATCCGATTTCTGGATCATAAGTTATGGTCCTTCAAATTTATTTAGGCCTTCATCGACTAGAATATCTCACCGCCATGTGGCATCCACATGGCTCCCTATCACCCAACATGCCATCACATCATAGCATACAAATACTCTCCCAAAGTAGAGGTTGACGCTTTTCTAGCCCTTATAGGCATATTAATTTAATTAATCATTATCATGATAAAACCCCACTCTTTACTAATCAATTAATCATTTATTTAATCCCTATAGAAAATGATTAATCTTCATTAAAATTAATTAACCACGTAAATTCCATTTTTACTTGACCTGAATTATTGATCCAATAAAACCAATGATTACTTCCCTTTCACATTGGGAATCCCATGATTCCGGGGGAATTAGTGTTAATTATTATATTAAAGCCCCATCACATTAACTCATAGTTAAATCATATTACTAATTTGTTCTTTTATTAATTATATTATAATATAATCATAATAAATTGTATTATAATATAATTAAATATATCAATGAGGCACTTAGGGTTATTAATATCAATTAACAACAAATTCTTTGGACTTCGGCGAAATTCCTCTCCATGATTTTATGAACATACCCAGAACTCTCGAATGTTGAAGCTTCGGAGAGGGTCCCACTTATATTGTATCTTTATGCAGATATAATTAATTATATTACCATATAATATAATCAATTACATTTAATGTTTATTATAATATTGGAATACAGGAAGTAGGTTCAGGACTTTGGTCATTTTTTCTCATATACTCTATCACCCTAAACATCCCGAAGTCCTGAATCCCCAAAATCCCAGAGCCCTAAAGTTTCAAACTCTCAGAGTCCCAAAGTCTCGAAGGGTCCACACTTATACGTGTTACACATTAAATATTTAATTTAAAAAGGGAAAAGGATTTTCCTCATCCACCTGAAAATATTATTATAATAAACTTTTATTATTATATGTATATTATATTGCACCCATTTCGAAAATTTCTCCCAAGTTTATACAATCCCCAATATTATATTCAATATTGGAATGAGAGAAAACTCTATGGTCAACTCCTTCTTCTCTCCAACACATTCTTCATTCTCAAACATCTCGAAGCCCCGAAGTGGTCCCCACTTATTCAAGTTACACATTATTTAATATTTAAAAAGGGGAAAAGAGTTGGCCTTATCCACATGTAGTTATTTTAATGAACCTTAGTATAACATAATATATTATATTATACCCCTTGAAAACTGCATCCAGGTTTAAATAATCTCCAATATTATATTTAATATTGGAATGAGGGAAAATATATCTGGGTCAAGTCCTTCGGCTCTTCTACACATTCTTCATTCTCAAATATCTCGGAGTCCCGAAGGGGTCCCACTTTCAATCTATCATGATTTAAGTACAATAAATTATCTTGGATTATAATATAATAAATTGCAATAAAGGATGATTATAATCAATTACATTAATTTATCACATTAAATACAATATAATAAAATTGATTATATTTATTAACTATGCAACATTTGTACATGGAAAGGTAGGGTTCGGGCCTTCGACGATTTTATCTCATGAGTTCCATAACCCCAAACACCTCGGAGTCCTGAAGTCCAGAACTCCCAGAGTCTTGAAGTCTCAAAGTGGTACACACACACATAACACGTTAAATAATAATTTAAATGGAAAAGGACTTTTCCTCGTCCATGTGTTCATTATAATATATTAATTTTATAATAAATCCTAGCAAAATTAGTGCCTCGATTTATAAATTTTCAATATATATATATATATATATATATATATATATATATATATAAACAAAAAATTTCACTTGTCCATCATTCCCAATGCCTGGAGTCCCAATAATCACAAAATTATTAAGAGGTTGATCGTGGAGGATTAATCTCGTTTGTTAACTCTCCACTTCAAACCTTGGAGTCTCGTAGTCCTGAAGCTCCGAAGTGTGATAAGAAATGATCAATGAGAATAATAACGGCTTTATTAACACATTAATATATATATATATATATATATATATATATATATATATATATATTGTTTCCTATTTTAGAATAGTAAAATCAAATCAAATTCACGAGGGGATTTTTCTCCATTTAAAATATGGTTTATAATTTCCCTTCCTCACAAGTAAAGGATTAAACTTCCTCTTTCTTACCGATATTTACTTTCCTTACTTAGATTTAAGGAAATTGGTCCTAAGGCAATAATTTTCTTCACAGTAAAATATGATATTTCTACCAGGATTTACTCCTCACCAAAAATTAAGGGGATTCTTCCAAAATTTATAGGATATTTAACACTAGTTTAGCATAATTGTTCTCAATTACCAAATGATATCTAAAGGGATTTTCTACTTTGAATTCAAGTAAGAAGTGTCATGTATAATTACAAAACTATTTTCCTTACTACCTATTTATAATGATTTTTGCATTTTTAAATGTTTGGGTTATTTCCCTATAGTTCAAACCCATATCTGATATACTCAAAGTTTTATATAATAAGGCTTGAGGATAAGCTAAAATAGAACATTATTATGCATAAAATCACCCTCTCTTCTTTTAGATTCTTTATAGAGATTTTTAACTATTCAATCATCATTGCCAAAGCATGCATTAAACTGTGCAACACAGTCAACCACAACATTAACTCCCATAAATCTTATTTTAACACACAAATAGTCAAGAGATAAGGAATTAAATCAAATGAGCTTCAACTAAAACATTCTCTTCCTTTTACTTAAATTCCTCAAGCCACTTTTATCATTAATTTAAACTTACACAACTCTAAAACATATTATATAATTTTCTCTAATATTAATACTATAGAGATTTAACAAAATATACTTATATAGAAATTAGACAGTGTTGTGACTACTAAAAGGGGTTCCCTTTTCCACCCAAACATAGGCACAACAAATCCTGGAAGGATTTACCACTAGCTACCCCTTAGCTATATGTTGGACAGACAGTTTTGGATGCAATTTTGGGAGAAAGAAACTGAGCATAAAGAAAGGGCGTAGAAGAAAGGGCACATAAAGAAGAAAAGAACGCAGGACGAAGAGAGCACACAAAAATAAAGATAAATCAAGATAACAAGAGGAGAAAGAGAAAAGGATGGCAATGTGTCTTTCTAGAAATAGAAGAACAATACAAAAGTTGTAAAAAGCGAGAAAAATAGAAGAAAACAAACAACCAGTTAAATGAAGTTGGCCATGCTATGCATTGTAATGGGTTATTTTTGGATAGATATAATAGGGATTTAAGCCCTATATTTTGGGAATAAATATGTAATGGGTGGGGTGAAAAATATTCTAGAGAGACAGATAGTCGGGAGAGTCTATAAAAGCTAGAGATTATGCTAGAATCATGAATGCAATAAGTCAATAAGATGAATAAATACATAGTTGAAACATAATCCTACATCTTGTGTTCTTTACTTGTTTATGTGCATTTATGAATGATGTTGGTGTAGCTCATATACTAGACTTAGTTCATGGATTGATTATGGTACAATATTCATGAATGACTATGATAATATCTCTAATAATTGAGAACACATAGCTGAAAGAAGGAATAACGACTCAGATATCCGCTTCTCTTTCCCTTATGTAGAGGCTTGGTTCTTCCAGTCCCCATATATACCTCAGGTGAGAGTTCATATGTGCAAGTAGGTGATGCCAAAAGGTTCAATGTCTTGTGGGTTTGTTGGTCATAGTTAACTAGAACCTTGGGTCTTACAACCCATGCGTAGACCATAGTAAGCTAGAAAATGGTTCCATTGCTGGGACCGAGAAATTATGATTAAGGGGATGTTTTGGAGGCCGACTGAGAAGGATATCACTAATTGGTTGGAACAAAAAGAATGGGAATTTGTACAAAAAGAGAACATGAACCCTTATATGAGTGAAATGCAATGGATGAAAAGGTGCGTGTTCATAGCCCTTCATGAATTTTTCTTTGGTAAATTTACAAAAATTATGACCGAGTGGCTAGAAATGTTGGTAGATAAGACATGAAGGTTTATTGTTGCAACACCAAATAATTGGACTCCTGAATTGGTAGGATGAATTCGGCATATAGTGATGGATAAATAGTATTTTTAAAAGGTCCACGCGAAAGGTTCTTGAAATCATTAAATACATGAATAAAAATGTTGTTATGTGAAAAAAATGTGATGATAATGAAGTCTGATAGCTAAAGGGATTTATGCACATAGGGGGAGCCATAGGATGATAGTGGGTCATGTGAGAGAAGGAAGAAATGAAAAAGGAAGGAAGGGAATGATGATGGAAGAAGGCCTCATACCAGAGGAAGATTACGATTTTGGAGAGTTGCACCGAGGAAGAAGGTACAAGAGGAAAAATACTAGGGTTGGGAGAGAAGAGAAACACAGTGAGCCAAAGGAAAGAGAATCTTCTGCATTAGTCTGAATCGTAGGAATATGCAAGATACCAGATATATAAAATATGCAGAACAGAAATGAAATGCTAGAAATGACAGAATAACAGTAAAATATCCAGCATAATCTTCACAATACACAGAAATGATATACGAAATAGCAACAGAAATAGCACTTGAATCAG
>ML779066.1:101886-112632 GCA_009831015.1 Picea engelmannii | reverse complement strand
GAAGATCCTTCTAGAAGCGGAAGCTTCTATTAGGTCTTCTTACATCCGCCTTATTCTATTTTATTGAAAGGTCTTATTAATATTGACCTTTATTACATCCGAATACATTTATCTACCTATGTGCGGGTTAGGACCTTAACAGAATACCATATAAAAGAGGAGAAGAATAGGGGTTTTAGCCTAGTCCAATAATATAAGAGCCAGTAAATCCTACTCAGACATGATCCTATGTTGAATCCATGACCCCATCTATGTCACCACAATCAGAGATAAAATTTGAATACTTGTCAAAATCCATTATAGTTAGTAGAGGAGTACAGAATAGTAGTAGTCAGAATAGTGGGACCAATGCACAGAGTCAAAGTTAGAATCTGATTCCACTAGCATCACCAAGAGGAGGGACTACACAAACCAACATGGGGGGAGCAAATAATACTCTTATACTTATAGAATTGAAGGGAGTAGGGTCAGAGGACCTAGAACAACACTTGTTTGTGTGCGAAATAATTTGGGTCGCTAAAAACATACAAGATGATGACATGAAAATTCTGTAGTTAAAAACGACATTTAGAGGTTGTGTCCTAGTATGGTATATGAAGTTACAAGGCATTACGCCTACCAGAAAGGCTAGGAATTTGGTAGAGATAAATAAAGCACTATTAAAGGAGTTCAAAAAGACAAAATCAAAATCACAGTACATCACCGAGCTAAAAGAGATCAAACATGTGAAAATAGAGTCTGTATGCGATTTTGATCAACTCTTTAAGGATGTATTGGGGAGATTGACTTTACAAATTCTAGATCAACAACATCAAGAGTGGTTCATTTCCATACTTCTACCACACATTCGAAGGCCCTTGATTCAACAGAAGGTTATGTCGCAACCCTAGGCACTGGAGATTGCAATGAAACTAGAGGCATCTCCGATAGGAGATACATGAGGAATGACACAGGTTTAGATGCAGTTGGTTGCATTGACAATTCAGTTGGTAGAAATTACAAAAGGAAGAGAGAAACAAGAACAAGTTTGGTGTACCAAATGTAGAATGGAGGGCCATCACAAGGATGAATTCCCAAAATTCATGCAGTATTTAGCAGTTGGAGCGCCAAATCCATTACTAGGGGGGATACTACAAGATATGTAAGAAATGGGGACATCCCCCCACTATGTTCCCATTACTATAGAATTATCAAAGTACACCAAACAACTTGTTTTGCAACTTTTGAAAGTTGGTTGGGCATGAAGAGAAGGATTTTCATGCGTTCTCCCTACTAAGGGAGAAAACATCAAATATTTACAGAATCCAAGAAGAGAATATAGAACAGAAGGAGGTGGTGCACAATATAACAATCAAAGAGGGTTCAATCAGGGGAACAGATGGAAATTTGGTAGAGGTCGAAGAAGAGGAAATTTTGGTAGAGGAGAACACTGACTGATTATCTGTTATAACTGTAATCAACATGGACAATTGGCTCACGATTCCCATAATTTGTGTACAATGTGCACATATTGCAGAGCACTAGATCATGCGAGAGAGGACTATCCCCAAATAGTTGCACAATTGTAGGCCAAAGGAAACCAAAATCATACTCTGAATCAGAATGTGTAGATGATATCAGCTGAAAGGAACAGTGAAGGACCAAAAATCGTAGTCGTTACATGTGGAGGAGCTAAGACAGGATTTGATATGGAAACTTGAGGAAGCCAGATGGAGTAGTGGGTAAGGAAGTGAGTAGGGACTATACTAGCATTCGATCCATAACAACAAAAAGAGACATATCAGAGTGAAAGAAATGAAATACTTGGACCACATGGGGGAGAATCAACATCATCATTGCCTCATATGGAAGGTCGAGCTCTACCAAAGAAATAAAGTTCACAAGTAAGTACACTGACAGAGTCCTTAAATATTTATGTAGAACTAATGAAGGATAGAACTATGTTAAGTATGTTATATAACATGATTGATAACAACACAAAAGGAAGGGACACCCTAGTCACACAAATAATGGTAAAACAAGTACTACGTAGGAAGAGAACCAACAAAGAATTTAGTTTTAATGTGCAAATTGGAGAGTACGATGTGGATAATGTTTTTTTGTATTTAGGATTTGATGTGAATTTTCTACCTAAGCAGAGATGGGAGATGATGGGAGAACCTGAGCTAGTATGGTCCCTTTTTTAGTTGAGTCTTGTGAATCAACATAAGATAGTTCTGATTGGGTGACTAATAGGATTATCTATAAACATAGATGAGGTGTGCAGCTTCAAAAACTTTGAATTTATTGATATAGTGGATGATAGTCAATCGTATCCAACACTGATGAGATTGGAATGGCCATTCGATAACCAAAAAAATGTTAACTTGAATAAGAGGGATATGATCTTCGAGGTTGGGGACTTGAAAGTTACTGCACCTTTGAACCCATCATAAGGGAAGAGATACACAAGGCTAGGAAGAGGGAAGGAAATTGAAAACTTATACAATCTAACTACATGGATGGAGGACTATGTTGATCTGATAATGGATGGCACGTTGAGTCGGAGAAGTATCATTTCATGTGCATCATATTCATAAGTCGGTCTAGAAAATTGGAAACGCAGGATGCATGAAGTGTCAACTAGATGATGTGCACAGATAAACCGATCTTTGTGCTGGATAGGAATGGAGCTATGTGATCCACCCAGGTACGATGGAATGACTGAGATTGGTATATTTATAAATGAATTTGATTTGTAGGTGCCCGAACAGTAGAGGATGTTGGCACTAGATTTATTCTTAAAGGTGACTCCAACTAGATGGTGGGATGCGCACAGAAAGGAAATGAAAGATTGGGCATAGTGCAGTAGACTTATGCAGATATGCTTTAGGCCCGAGGAAGAAGAATATGCGTAGAAATATATAGGAGAGAGAAACTTGAAAGGTCACTTAGAAATATGTAGGGCCTTATGGTGCATAGTACATGTTAGCACCGGAAGTCGCCTTCGAATTGCAAAAAAGGAAATCTCGATACCCATCAGAGTTATATGGTAGATTTTGGTTTATATGGATGGAGGTCAATGGGAAAAACTCAGAATCTGAATGATGTTCAACAGAATCTGAATGATGTTCAACAATGAACTGGAAAGGAAATGCATAGGGACATGAGGGCCACATTAACTTCATTTAGGAAAATTGAGTTAAAGCGAGATCAGAGGGAAGACTTAGTGAGAGAAGTGAACGAGACCACTATGGGCATCTGACCTTCCAACAACTCGAAGATGAAAAACTCAAACTCAAGAGAAGTCATGAGTTCGTGCTTCAGATACCAAAATGTGTTGCAAGGAACATAGTCACAACAACTGAATGATCAAACCTCCATCATCCTACAGCTGTGATAGCTCAACTGGATCCTCCATGCCCGAGCCATCCAGTGTGAGGGGGAAAAGACAACACATGGAAATGAATGATATTGATCATGACACTGTCATGATCAAACCTACATCATAAGAATATAACAATCCTCGAATGGATCCTCCATACCTGAGTGTTTCAGAAAAAATTTACAGACAAAATGGAAAGAAATAGGAAACTGACTTCTATTAACATGAAAGTCTCAAATGGATTACACAACCAGAGAACAACTCTGCAATCACAAGAATTACAAAATTGGGAGCTCTGCTCAACCAAGGACATCCTTTCAAAATGACTCAAAACTACATATATATACTCAAAATATTTTTCCACTACAATAGAGGCGTTGTCGAGCTTCTCGTCCATACGCTGTGTCTTCTCGGTCAAACTGTGCATGCAGTCTTCTCTGTGCACGCATCCTTCTGTCAGACGTAAAATTTTACGTCTAGACTTTCCCTGTCAGACTGCCCATGCAGCTTCTATGTCGCACACAATCTCAGACTATCTGGGATGAAAAAATGCCTCACAGTCATACTTTTCTGACTTTCCATTCATGGGTGGAGATGATGTTTCAGCCACCTCCCCCACCTTCATAATTGCTTCATCAGGATTGGGATGGGCGAGAGTCAACTCTGCACCTAGAGAATTTGGATAAAATACATATCGTGGGTTTTTAAACCCCTTTTCTCGCATTTTCTTTGCCCAGGGGCCAAATCCTTAGGGAAAACACCCCCTTTACAAAGATATGTGCTAACATTAGGCTCCATGGGGGATATATTCCTCCCTTTGAGGATCTAATATCTTCAGTAGTTCTAGTCACCTTCTACATTGGGCTATGGAGTCAATTTCAAAACACCCTGCTGAGGAATATAGGTCGATAAGTAAAAAATGAAAATAAACACACATGGGCTCCACATGATCTTATTTATGTACAATCCTAAACTAATTGATTGTTACAAAGTGATACATGAAATGAAAATTCCACCATAGCCATTCAAGTAGATTCCTAACTGAAAGACCATTTATTATGCCAGTGATCGATAACAGATAATGCAACCATGACAATAGAATGGTTACATCCTTCATCTTCTCTCCAAATATTGAAGTTGATATTAAGTTGGATGGCTCCAAGACATGAAGGAAATGCCACTCCATGTACTTGTTGTCAGGCTCATAGAATGAGTGGAAAAATCCGCTGGGATGGTGACAGAAAACATGCTCTGTCTTGCATCTGTTCACACCAAGTTGAATGTCTCTGGCAAGTGCAGGCGGGTGAAAGGCTGATGCAGGATGACTAATCCCAGATGGTGGTTGCTCACTGATAGGTTATGAGTAGGCTATAAAATAAACCTTCAGATGCTCCTCTTCTTCTTCATCACTCTCCCAAGGGTCAGATTCATAATCGTCATAAAAAGAAACCGTGGGAAAGCTCTACTCTTCAAAATGTTGCTTGGTGTCTTCTGCAAGTCCAAGATGGTTTATTTGCTCACAATATTTTTCATTAGTGAACAAAGGATAAGACTCTGTAGTATTTTTTTGGGAATCCTGCAAATCCAGCTTAGAATCTGATTCATAGTTTTCATACACAGGTTGGATTCTCCCTGAATCATCAAAATGTAATGTAGGGCACTGCTTCTCTTCATCTGAATACACCATTATGTATTCATTTAAATATGAGACAGTAGGCACATCAGGGGAAGAATGTAAGGCCTCTACAGATATGAAATCTTTAATACTATCACCATCTGTAGGGCTATCAAGAACATCTGTCTCAAATACTAGAGAATCCTCTGCTCTTTGTTCAGATTCAAACCTTTCTATTTTGGCAAAGAGAGATTTTACCAGTTCCATCAGCTCACCCAAAGCATATTCTTCCTCCTCATGGTATTCATCCTTACAAATTTCAATAGAACCAACAATATCTTGATCACTATCTTCATATTCCTCACAAAAATTATGACAAATAAACTCAGAGGAATAAAACTTTTGACAGTGCCTATTGAAGGCTGCATGAAATTCTCCCAGTGAGGAGATGCTAGCAGAGGGTAAGGAGTGGTACCATTCACGAGCATCCCCTACTAATGATAACATGAACATATTCATTAATACATCCTCATGATGTATCTCCCACTAGTGCATGAGTTCATGAAACTCACTGAGATGTTGAGCAAGGTTGTCCTCTTTACGCTCTCTAAATATGGGAAAATAATCACCCCATTCATCCATAGTAGGGAAAACATTAGGAAAAATAGGAACAATGGAAAAATTGAAGGGATCAAACCTTCGGGCCAATATTTTTTCCATTTTGATCCACTGGATTTGTTAATTTATTCTTCAACCATGGATTCGCCAGGTGAATGATGTGTAGAATGAGTGTGTCTGGTCTTTGTTCACCATCAAAGACTAGATCTAATCATTGTGTTCTCCCAGGGAGCTTCAGGTGTAGCCAGAAGCAACTACACTGAAACAGTGAAGTCACCTCAGTGGAGTCGCCAAGTGCAAGTGAAATATTCAAAGGTTCTGATATTTGATGCACCTTCAGAATCATAAGTTTGTTGTCATTCTATCTAGGGAAAGGTCTTCAATTCGTTCCCCAGAAACGACGCCCGAAATGTTGGCACCGAAAGTAGCCTTCAAATTGCAGAAAAGTCAAGCACGATACCCATCAAAGTTATATGGTAGATGTCGGTTTATATGGATGGAGGTCAATGGGAAAAACTCAAAATATGAATGATGTTCAACACAGAACTGGACAAGAGATTCATAGGGACGTGAGGGCCACATTAACTTTAGTCAGGAAAATTGAGTTAAAGTGAGAGAAGAGGGAATACTTAGTGAGAAAAGTGAACGAGGCCACTATGGGAATCTGGCCTTCCAACAGCTTGAATATGAAAAACTCTAAGTCCTGAGTTCGTGCTTCAGACACCAAAATGTGTTGTAAGAAATACAGTCACAACAACAAAATGATCAAACCTCCATCATCCTGCAACTATGACAGCTCGATTGGATCCTCCATGCCCGAGCCATCCAATGTGAGAGGGAAAAGACAACACATGGAAATGAATTAAACTGATCACGACACCACCATGATAAAACCTACATCATAGCAGTATAACGATCCTCGGTTGGATCCTCCATACCCAAGTGTTTCAGAAAACATTTACAGACAAAATGGAAAGAAACAAGAATCTGACTTCTATTATTATGAAAGTCTCAAATCGGTTACATAACCAGAGAACATCTCTGGCATCACAAGCATTACAAAATTGGGAGCTCTTCTCAACCAAGGACCTCCTTTCAAAATGACTCAAAACTACATATATATACTCAAAATATTTCACCACTACAATAGAGGCGTGCTCGAGCTTCTCGTCCATAAGTTGTGTATTCTCGGTCCGAATGTGTATGCAGTCTTCTCTGTGCACACATCCTTCTGTCAAATGCAATTTTTTACGTCTGGACTTTCCCTATCAGACTGCCCATGAAGCTTCTATGTCACACACAAGCTCGGACTGTCTGGGATGATAAACTGCCTCATGGTCAGACTTTTCCAACTTTCCATTCATGGGGGGAGACAATGTTTCAACAACCTCCCCACCTTCATAACTGTTTCATCGGGATCGAGACAGGTGAGAGTCAACTCTGCACCTAGAGAATTTGGATAAAATGTATATGGTGGGTTTTTAAACCCCTTTTCTCACATTTTCTCTCATTTTCTCATTTTCACGATCTATTTACAACAGTCAGATATAAATGTAAGTATGCTTCTAGCTATTACATTAATTTTCGCTTCTTCATTTTTCAAAAACATTTCCAAAACATGTAAAATGTGTGTTGCACTTTCCAGCTGTCTTCTGCCTTCATGCTCGCTTGGATGGTTGCTTGCGATGCTCCTGCATCATACTCCCTTGCTTGAAAATTTTCATGAACTCCTGTTCATGAGCTCTTGCACGGTCTGTCCATGCTTATGAATTTCTACTTCATCCTCCCAACTTGCATCTTCAACTGGAAGTCCCTTCCATTTGACCAAGTATTCAAAATACTCTTTCCTCCTGATCTTCCTGCTGACCCTCTTATCAATTATACTTTCGATCTGTGGCTTTCTAGCTATAGGCATTTGTTTGGTCCACTGAACTTCTGTATGCTCATTCTCTGCCCCTGCTTCTTCAGCTTTGTAAGGGTACAAATCTGAGATGTTGAATATCGGTGAAATTTTGATCCCATCGGGTAATTCAATCTTGTATGTGTTTGCCCCAAATTTATTTATGACCTTGCATGGTCCAATATTCTTCATTTTCAGTTTGTTATATGTTCCCCTTGGGAATCTCTCCTTCCTCATATGTGTAAGTATCAGATCACCAACTTCAAATTGAATTTCTCATCTGTGTTTATCTACTCTGCGCTTGTATTCTTGATTTGAACTCTGCAATCGCTCCTTAATTCAGCTATGAAGCTCCTTCATTGCTTCTGCAAAGTCCTCTGCACTAGCACTCCTAAATTCAGCTCATTCTGAATCTTTCAATTCAGATACTCTCCTGGGTTGCATTCCATATACAATCTGAAATGGACTCTGCCCTGTGCTTCTGTTGAACGAGTCATTGTAAGAAAATTTCGTCTGTGGAAGAATGTGATCCCATTGACTATGGTGTTCAGTCACTAGGCTCCTCAGTAAATCCCCCAAGCTCTTGTTCACAACTTCTTCCTGCCCATCCATCTGAGGATGATAAGCTAAGCTAAAAGACAAACTTGTCCCCAACTTCTTCCATAAATTCCTCCAGAAATTTCCTATGAACTTGGTATTTCGATCAAAAACAATGCTCCTTGGCAAGCCGTGAAGTCTGACGACTTCTTTGAAAAACAGGTTCGCAATATGAGTTGTGTTGCTAGGTTTTTGGCATGGTATGAAATGTGCCATCTTTGAAAATTTGTCTACCACCACAAATATTGAATCAAATCCTCTTTGTGTCCTTGGCAGCCCCAATATAAAATCCATGCTCATTGCATTCCATGGCCTTTCTGGTATGGGTAATGGCTGATATAACCCTGTGTTCTGCCTTTTCCCTTTTGTGTGTTGAGAAATCCTGCATCTGTCCACAAATTTCTTAACATCTGTCCTCATTCCTGGCCAAAAATATGAGCCATTCAATTTTGAGAACGTCTTATCATGACCGAAGTGTCCGACCAATCCTCCATTGTGTTTTTCTTTTAGCAGATTCTCCCTCATAGAGAATTTTGGAATACATAACCGATTTCCCCTGAATAATAATCCATCCTAGATCATACATTCGGTCCATTGGCTTCTGTCCCTGAGAATTGGATTCTCAGACACCTCATACGCTTCTTTAAAATTTGGGTCATCCCTGCACATTTCTTTGAGGTTATCAAAACCCAAAGTTTTGACTCTGAATTCCTGCATAAGCAAACATTTCCTACTCTAAGCATCAACAACTTTGTTAGCAGTTCCAGAAATATGTTTAATTACAAAAGTAAAATTCTGCATGTATTCAAACCATTTAGCATGCTTTTGGTTCAACTTTTCCTGTTGAGTAACGAATTACAAAGTGTGATTATCGTTGTACAAAACAAACTCCTTAGGAACCAAATAATGTCTCCATTTCTTCAGCGCTTGTATGACAACATAGAATTCTTTCTCGTATGTTGAGTATTTAATCTTTGCTTCATTCAATTTCTCATTGAAGTATGCAACCGACCTATCATCCTGGCTCAAGACTGCTCCAATTGCAAATCCACTTGCGTCACACTTGACCTGGAATGTCTTGCTAAAGTCTGGCAACACCATAATCAGTTGCTCTGTGATCTTCTTCTTCAGCAGATTGAAACTTTTCTCTGCTTCCTCTGTCCAATGAAAAGATTTATGTCTTTTCTTCACCGTATCCATCATTGGTGCGCTAATTCCACTGAAATTTCAAATGAATTTCTTGTAGAAACTTCCCAAACCATGGAAGCTTCGAACTTCAAACACATTTTTCGGCGATGGCCAATTCTTAATCGCATTTACCTTTTTCGGATCCATTTTTAGCTCATTTGCAAAGATAACAAAACCCAAATAAATTACTTATGTCCTCGTAAATGATGATTTCTTCATGTTTATCAGCAACTTCTCTTGCTCTAATCTCCTCATCACTGTAGCTAAATGCTTCAAGTGTTCTGCTTCTGTCTTGCTGAAAATCAATATATCATCAAGATATACAATGACGAATTTCCCTATGAAATCCTTCAGGACTTCATTCATCAATCTCATGAAAGTACTAGGCGCATTTGTTAAGCCAAATGAAATAACAATCCATTCATACAGCCCTTCATTCATCTTGAATGTTGTCTTCCTTTCATCACCTTCTCTCATACGAATCTGATGACACCCGCTTTTCAAATCAATTTTTGAAAAGAATCTTGCTCCACTCAAGCAATCCATCAAGTCATCCATCCTTGGTAATGGAAATCTATATCTAATGGTAATCTTATTGATCGCCCTTGTTAAGAACCAAATATCAATATAGCATAGAAAATCCTCAGAAAAAGTACTCAACGCCTTGAAAAAGAGATAATTTCAGATAATAAGCCTCTTCGAGGGAGCAACCTCCTTTTACCCCAATTAAATGTTCAAGTACAAGATGATTAAAAATGAAAATGTCTCCTTGGTATATATAGGAGACTAGGAGGTATAATTACAACTAATGGCCTAAAGCCGACATAAATAAAATAACACTACTAATATAATATATCCCAATTAAGGGGTAATGAGCCAATATTAGGGCTTAACATGCCCCTCCCCTTGATACAAGTGTTGTTCGCAACGCTTGAGTAACCCTGGATGCTTCTGTATAAAAGATTCATCTTCCCAAGTGGAATCTTCAGCCGATAGTTTCCTCCATTTAATGAGATACTCTGAAATGGATCTATTCCTCAGCTGGCAAATTCTTTTGTCAGTGATGGCTTCAAGCTCCAATATGATTTTTCCTTCCTTGTCAAGTTCTTGCAATATAGTTTGAACTGGGATCTTTTCGCCTATAGCCTTCTTTAAGCATGAAACATGGAAAACTGGGTGTACTCGTGAAGATGCAAGCAGCTCCAATTTGTATGCCATAGTACCAATCTTTTGCAACACCTTATAAGGGCCATAGTACTTTGGTGATAATTTTTTTATCTTTCTTGGATTGCTTGAGGGACATCTGTTTGTATGGTTGTACTCTTAAAAATACCCAATCCCCTACTTCAAAACTTCTTTCACTACGATGTTGATCTGCTTGTTGTTTCATGCGATTATGTGCCATGGTCAAGTTGTCCTTTAAGATTTGGAGAACTTGTTGTTGATTCTCGATGTGATCTTCCA
>ML779066.1:62132-77988 GCA_009831015.1 Picea engelmannii | reverse complement strand
CATGTCAACGACGAAATGATTATGCATTATATGTATATGAGGAAAATACAAGAAGATACCAGAAATATGCATGATGTAAATGTGTAGTGGATGATGCATGGAATCTAAAAATGATGTAACGAAAAAGGAAATCAAGTAATTATGAATGCGTTGTTCTTTTATAACAACGTTGGAAATAACTAATAATTGATGAATCATCACAAAATATAATTGTGATCGTGCTTGGTTGTGAGTAGATTTGATATAAAATGTATGTAGACTAATTTCTAAGGTTTAATTAGAGTGGGTAGAGAAGTGTGCAATTCATGTTTTTTAAAGGCGTGGTACTGATGATATTTAGAGTGGGTAGAACAGTGTGTAATTCATGTTTCTTAAAGGTATGGTAATGATGATATAGACATGCTTTGCTATATTTGCTCACATTGTGTTGGAGCTTTGGTCACAGAAAGTATTTATGTGGTATTGCCATTGTTTTCTCCACACCAAAATGTTTTGCAACTTCACTGTAGTGTACCTCCCAAATCATCTTCTCGTGATCTTTTAAAGGAGCACTAAGATGGCTCAAATGACCCAAAGGTCCATTCTACAAGTAGAAGTTTAAAACTTGTTTACGGATTACTAGTGTTTAGTATGTAGCAACAAGATCGGGATCTCTATCATAATGTTGGGGACACTATGAATTCTCATGTCCACAAGAACTGAGGATTGTGGTCAATGCCACAAATAGAAGTTGGTTGAGGCAAATTACAACTCAATTGATGGTGCCCTTCTTTCACTTGATGTTTAGAGGAAATTGTCGAAGGTACGTGAACCACTTTTGATGGTAGTCATTCTACAACTTGCCTTCTATCTACATAAATCATAAAGTCCTATTACAGGTATTGATGATTGTTTTTATTCCTAGAATATAGTGCTTCCACTACCAACGGGTCTAGACCATGGAGAAAATATCCTTGTCATAGGTGGGGTATCTATGGACCATGTCAAAGAGTGTCTTCCTATGATAGGCCATTGGATGTCCATGTTATGTGAGCCCTATACCAATGGCACAATCTGAAGTGTCTGTGTCAATTTTGAATGGTTTTTGTAGATCCAAAAGAATGAGGACCAACACCATGCTGAGGAAATGCTTAAGTGTCTCAATTTCTTTCTATTGTGCTTGGGCCAAGAAAACTTGGTCTTGGCTTCATACTTGGTCACTTGGCTCAAAGGCCAAGCAAGATGAGATAATCCCGACATGAAATTGGAGTAGAAGTTGGCAAGGCCCAAGAAGCTAGGAGGGTTTATTAGTGTAACATCTCAGTGCTAATCCTCGTGAATTATAATGTAATTGTATAAATGTGAATTACGTTGGTGAGCCGAGGTGTTGGGGCAAAGAGATTGTATTGATTTAATGTGTCTGGGGGGCGAATTGCATGTTATGAACATTGATTAATTAATAAAGTAATAATCGTTGGTTGTGATACTAAAGGAATGAAGAACGATGGGGGGCTATGATTCTACAAGAGAGAAAGGGGTCCAAAGGGGAATTATGCATGGATATTAATCCAACCTACATTCCTAAAATTATTATCTTGTATATAACCTTCCATTTGTTGATTGGGTGTATGAGAAGCCAATCATTTAACTCATGTAAGAGGGTGGGTGTGAGTGTTCACATCCCATAGTTATTGAAGAGTATGGGTTGAAGTACAATCATCCTTGATAAGAGTGTGAGTCAAGCAAGCAAGGAAGAATAGGAAATGCGTATGCAGAATAAGGACATCTTTTACATACAGATTTTGGGTAGCAAAGAAGGAGCAACAAGCTAGGAAGAGGACCAACCATGGTTTACTTGATGGCAGTCATTGCTTGGTTGTTTTTTTATGTTGACAAAGAGGCCTACATGCCTGTAAATAGGGTTGTGAGCCTGTGGTGCGAATTTATGTGGAGAAAATGACTCGGAGCCTTGTGAAGGTTGTTGTGAGAAAACATGAAACAACCGAGAGTTCCTAGAGTTTCCAGCTGAGTGATTCCTGGCCAACCAAGTGAACTAGGGACCCTGATAAAAGAATGGTACAGCCCTGTGAACAATGAAAGGAGTACATTCCTTGGGTAGTGCAGGTTGTGGGGAAAAGAGAGAGCTAGAGATTTGGGACTGTTGTGAGGATAGAACTTGGGTTTGGGGATGTTGTGTGTGGAGAGTGGAAAGCCAATGGGTAGGATATTCTTGTAGACTTGTAGCCTCAGCTCAGGGGTGGCTTGTTGATGAGAGAAAATGATCAACAGTGCCTATGGATGGGAGGTTCATTCTTTGTTTGCAACTAGTTGGTTAATCATTAACAGATACATGTTTATGTTTTGTTCTTATGTTAACTCTACTATGTAAATAGTTTATATGAATGCGGTGTGTTTGTTGTTTGACGTTTGCTCGAACAGTTGTATTCATGTTTAATATATGTTTCCAGATGAATTTAGAACTATGGTATCGGTCAAAAGGTCATATTTGTGTTTGATTTGTAGCTAGTAAGCTACATGAATTTGATTAACAGTAAATCTTAATAATTTAATGAGTTTTCACATGTAATGTTGCTTAGATGGGAACTGGGTATGTTAAAATTAGTGTTTTAGGGGTGCCCCAGTGATGGATGACTTGGATCATCATTGGATTTACATTCAGACCACACTCATCCATGATGTATTAGCCTAGATACTAGATCTCTACATGTCAAGTGAGCACTTCTCTATGTTGTTGTATATCTCGTGTTGTCACAAGGTGCTCAGTTCATGTTAAATGTGCTTCAAATGGTCTTCCTAGGTTCTATTGAATATGAAAATGTCATCTAGATATATGACCACAAAAAAAAAATTGAATGGTTGTAGAATATCGCCCATCATCCTCATGAACATTATTGACACATTAGTCAAGCTAAAGGGCATGGCCAACCACTAGAAGAGACCTTCCTTAATGTTATACCTATATTTGTCTCCTCCATTATTCTATAAAAGGAGGGAAAATCAAGGGGTAAGGGAGCTCAATTCATGATATCCTTATGCTACCAAAATAACCAGAGAGAGACTCCTACTATAGTCTCCAATTTTTATATCAGTATCATCACATTTGAGAGAGTGGGATAAGGAAGTCTCAAGGAGCTTGGAGCCAGAAGCTACCTCAATAATCTCAAGGTAACACATCTTATGGTGTACTTTCCTACTTTTAATATATAGATGTATGGTGTTTTCCTTCTCCAATTGGTATGATCTATGGTGTTTCTTGATTTATATTGGTAGATCTGATTCCATCTTAAGATAATTAAATTAGATCTATTTGTAAACCATATTTATTTCATTCTAAGAAAGGTTGAGAAGGGTACATGGTGTTGTATGTGTGTGTTCGAAATTGGTTGCAGGATTTGGAGTGAAGAGTCGGAGCTGCATCAACCTAGATACAATAGGAAAACTTTCGGGTAGAGGTAAGACCCATTCTCCTCTCTTATCAGTATATATCAAACCTACAAACTAGATATAGAGGAAAACCCATTGTGTTATATCCATGATCTATCTCTGATCTCAATCAATATATTGAGAGAGCTCACCTATATGTAGGAGAGATTGCTCTAGAACATTGGTGACTCCACTGGGGAAGGATCTAGTTATTCTTGCTTGGTTTGATAATTTCCCCTGCTCATTGTCATCTTTGAAACCTTATGGTAGCTTATCATTGTCTATTTTCTCTGTTTGGGTGTCTAAAACCTTGAGATGTCTCATATATGGGCTAAGTCTATTGAGTATTCTCATTTTTTCCCATGGTCGTGCCTGTTTCCTAAACATAAGCGACCAATCACACTTTTCTCACTAGCAAGGCATGACCATCTGGTTGTGGTCACTTGTTTCACACTAGCAATCCACAATCGTTTCTGATAGGAGAAAATTTTGAGATTTTTTCTCAATTTACCCTCAGATCTAATTGAGTGTTGGCTTGGAGGGGTTGTAGGTGTTTTTTTGCAGCTCTATCACTAGGGTTGCACCTGTGTGCGCATAATTGTGTTGGTGTTCCTAATCTTGTTTTGTTCCCTTCCTTTTTCTTTGTCAAATAGATCTAGGAGTCTCACATTGAGTTCATTTTTTTATGTTGCACGATTTGCATGAGAGTGGACTAGTGAATAGTGACCTGGGAAGATTTCTTGTGCTCATTTTTTGTAGACATGGTTATGTAGTGTGATCTTGTTTTCATTTGAAAACAAAAGAAGAATTTGCATTGCATAACCATATTTTCAAAAGTTTTGGGTGTTGCTACATGTATTGATATTGGCATATAAATAGTGACCATTGCCAATAGTGACATGAAATTGTCAAGGGTTGCAGGTGATATCCATGAGCACAAGAAAACAAGTGGGTGCAGTTTTCAACAGTAGAGATCCCATATGCACTTCAATTTAGTGCCATCTCTAAGTGCAGTTTGAAGGAAGTTATAGTTGGTAGGAGGATAATCTTTGATGGGGGTGCTAAAATAGAAGGTGTTCCCAAATCATAGATCGCAACCAGATCAATGAACACACTTTATTTCAGGATCGCAACATGCTCGAGTGTTGAAATCCTTGAGAGGGACGAAATATAAACAATGGTATTGCAGGAGAGCTACGTGGCGGAAGGTGGTGAGTTTCGGGCCCAAAATCGATGTGGGTCCAAACCACTTTCGACAACCCCAAAATCACGTGCTCATTTAGTGTTGAATCCAATAGAAACACATGGCCACCCCTAGTCATCAAGCCTCATCCCGATCCTGAGGAGAAATTAGTTAATGAACAAGGACCGGTAGTTGAAACCTCGGCTCAATCCATAAATATAAGGGATGGGGGGTCTAGTCGTGGAGACATAACTGACAGCCCGAGGTACCACCATGGACGGTTTTTCTTGCAGGCTCATTCTAATTTGAGCTTGCGTCTGATAGAAGAATACACGTACAGTTTGATAGAAAGATGAATAGATGAAGATCCTTGGACATGATGTCCAGCTTGCACTCCTAGAGTTTGTCCACTATTTTGGGTATAAATACATCAGTTGAAGAATATGTTAGGGTCGATGGTTGAGCAGAGCTCCCTATTTTGTAATAGTTTGATAGTAGAGTTATTCTCTGGTTATGTATGATACCTGAGACTTTACCATTAATAGAAGTCAGTTTCTTTCACTATCTTGTTTCCCATTATGTTGAAACACTCGTGCATGGATGATCCAGATGAGATGTTGTAGTTGTATTGTAATGGAGGTTTGGTTATAATGTTGCTATGATCTATTTCAATGTTTTCTTTCGCTATCATGTTTCCTCTTATGATGAAATGCTTGTGCATGGATGATCCAAACAAGATGTTGTAGTTGTATTGTAATGGAGGTTTGATTATAATGTTGTTGTGATATATTTCAGTACCTTAAACTGAAGTTCAAGAGTGCTCTTGTGCTGAATTTTTTCTACAACAAGTTTCTTGAAGGTCAAATGCTCATGGCAGACTTGTCCAATTTCCTCACTAAGTCTTCCTCCTTCTCAACTTTAACTTTAAACCACTGACTCAAGTTAATGAGAACCTCATTTGATTATGCATTGCCAGCCCAGTTTTCTATGTTAAAACATTATTATGCTGAGATTTGTCCATTTGATCTCCACTCATAAACCCACCTCCACAAACATTTTGATGGTTACTGGGATTATCCTCCTACAGCCTGAGGGTGACTCTCAGTGATACCATTCTTGGCATCATTGTAGGGGAACGAATTGAATACATTTCCTTGGGATTGAATGATAAAGCAATATTGATTCTGAAGGTGCATCAGAAATCAATACCTTAAAGATTGCAAATTTCACCTGGTGACTCCACTGTTTCAGTTGTGGATCCCAAAGGCAGACACACGAGGTCTACTCCACAACTACCTCTGGAAACACCTGAAGCTGACCTAGAGAATATTATCAAGAAAGGAAAGACTCCTTGATGGCAGGTTGATGTTTGTGCCTGTTTAGGACCTTAGTCAAATATGGCTACTTCTCCAGACTTGTTGGAGTCTTCCAAACACTTATTAACAACGTTAGTTAAGTATTCAAAAGTGCTATTGAATTCACCCAAATTACTCACATCCCCTTTTTTTTGGTCTTTCCCACTACAGTTCATCTCTCCCCCATCTCGAAAGACCTTCCCTTGAATTACAACTAGAAATGTTCTAACTACTAACCACCTCCTGCACAAACGAAGGGATTTCTAATTTTAGCAAAAACTAACTCCTACTAACTAGTGACAAATTCACTTAGGTGGCTCATTCTCCTCACAGGGAGCTTCAGATAGCCATTTATTCCTACATTAACTTAACAATTGACAGTAATACCATCTGACAATATTTATCTACTTAAACAAACATTCAAATAGGTTTTCCCTTGATCTTGAAGCCTCCTTAGTTCAACTTCAAGCCACAACATGTGATAAAATAATCACATTGCTAGCTTGGGCTAAATGCCCCTGCATCAGACTTCCAGGGTGAAAAGGTTTGAACCCCTGTTCAAAAGGCCAACAACAGTAAAACCCTTAGCTTCTAGTTCTGTTGTACTCATCCAAGTAGCATCCTCTACAAAATTTTCTTTCCACTTTACCAAATACTTCAAATAATCCTTTTGTCTGGTACTCTTTGCAATTCTAGTGTCAAGGATCTCCTCTGCTTCCAGTTGCTATGAAACTGGCATTTGCTTCAGCCACTGCAAATCATCACCAACATATTTATCTCCTGTGATCTGACTTGTATCATCTGCTGTGAAGGGGTATATATAAACAACATTGAAAATAGGAGATATGCCAACTCCTGTTGGCATTAAAGATAAGTGCATAAAGTCGAGGATATCTGTTCTAGCTCATAAGCATTGGCAAAAAAAAATCGGAGAATTCTACATGGTCCAATCTTCTTCAGTTTCAGTTTGTTATACTCCCCTTTATGGAACCTCTCTTTGTTCAAATAATCCAACACTAAGTCTCCTACCTCATAGTTCTTCTCTCTTCTCTTTAAATAAACCTTCATTTTATACTTTGCATTACTTTTCTGCAGTCTTTCCTTAACTTCCTCTTATAATTCACTAATTCTAACTGCAAAATATTCTCCATCTGCACTCCTCTTTTCTAACTGTCCCAAATATCTTAGTTCATACACCCCTCTAGGATGCATACCATACAAAATTTGAAATGGGCTCATACATGTGCTTCTGTTGGAGAGTCATTATAGGCAAACTCAGCTTGTGCCAACACCCTATCCCATTGTTTTGGATTTTCTCCAACTAAGATCCTCAACATGTTACCCAAACTTCTGTTAACAACCTTAGTTTGTCCATTAGACTGTGGATGATAAGTTGAACTAAGGTTCAACTTAGTACCCAACTTCCTCCACAATGTCCTCCAGAAGTGACTTGTGAACTTCACATCTCTATCAAAGACAATACTTCTAGGAAAACCATGTAACTTTACAACTTCATTAAAGAGCAAGTTAGCAATATGGGTGGCATCGCTTGCCTTAAAACAAGGAATAAAATGTGCCATCTTTGTAAACCTATCAACCACTACAAAGATTGAATCATTCCCTTTCCGAGTCCTTGGCAAACCCAAAACGAAGTCCATACTTACAGAATGTCAGGGTCTAGTAGGGACAGGCAATGGTGTATATAAGCTTGTGTTTTGGCTTCTTCCCTTGGCATGCTAACATATCCTGCATCTGCTCACAAAATTCTCCACTTCATACCTCATCTTTGGCCAGAAGTAAAAATGACATAACTGACCAAAGGTTTTATCACTTCCAAAGTGACCTGCCATTACACCATTGTGCTTCTCTTGGATCAGATTCTCTCTCATAGAGCATTTAGGAATACATAGTTTACTATTTTTAAATAACAAACCATCTTGCAATATGTATTCAGTCCATAATTCTCTGTCCACATCTACAGGATTCTTACAATCCCTATACGCACTCTGAAAATCATTATCAGTCTCATACAAATCTCTTAAGTGTTCAAATCCTAAAACTTGAATCTAATTTTCTTGCACAATTAAATGTCTCTCGCTTAAAGCATCAACTACCCAATTTGATTGTCCACTTATCTGTTTCAACACAAAAGTAAAACTCCACATAAACTTGACCCATTTGACATGCTTCTGATTCAATTTGGGTTGCTGCATAATGTACTGCAAAGCATGATTGTCAGAAAATAAAACAAACTCCCTAGGCATCAGATAATGCCTCCAATGCTTCAATGCTTGAACAATAGCATAGAACTCCTTGTCATAGGATGAATAATTTTTTTTTGACTCATTCAACTTCTTGCTAAAGTAAGCCATAGGTCTGTCCTCTTGACTGAGTACAGCTCCAATTGCTATCCCACTTGCATCACATTTTACTTGAAAAGGATGACTGGAATCTGGTAATTTCAGTACTGGTTGTTCAGTGAGTCTTTTCTTCAAAAACTGAAAACTCCTTTCAGCTTCTATTTTCCAATGGAATGGTTGTTTTTCCTTCTTAGTGGTCTCCATAATGGGTGCACAAATGTCACTGAAATTCCTGATAAATTTCCTATAAAAACTAGCCAAACCATGAAAACTTATTACCTAAAAAATACTCCAAGGTGAAGGCCAATCAATGATTGATTGCACCTTTTCTGGGTCCATCTTCAGACCATACCTTGAGATGACAAAGCTCAGATATATTAATTCATATTTCATGAATGGACACTTCTTCACATTTAACAATAGTTTCTCTTGCTGCAATTTCTCCAAGACACATCTCAAATGTTTCAAATGCTCTTCCTCTGTTTGACTGAAAATCAGAATGTCATCAAGGTAGACAATAACAAAATTACCTATGAAATATCTCAAGACCTCATTCATTAATATCATGAAGGTGCTTAGTGCATTTGACAATCCAAATATCATAACTAGCCACTCATACAGTCCATCATTTGTCTTGAAAGTTGTCTTCCACTCATCTCCTTCTTGAATTTTGATCCGATGGTATCCACTCTTCAGATCTATCTTTGAAAAGCAAGTTTCCCCACTCAGGAAATCCATCATATCATCCATCCTGGGTAATGGAAATCTGTACCTAATAGTAATCTTATTGATGGCCCTGGAGTCTGTACACATCCTCCATTCACCACCCTTCTTCGGAGTAAGCAATGTAGGCACTGCACATGGAATCAGACTCTTTTGAATCAATCCTTTATCCAACAATCCCTGGACTTGCTTTATGATTTCCTCATTCTCATTAGGTGTCAATATATATGTTGCCTTGTTTGGTAATTTTTCTCCAAGAATGAAGTCAATGTAATGACTAATTTCTCTCTTTGGCGGCAACTCATTGGGGAAATCATCTACCACAATATCACTAAATTCAGCCAACATCTCTTGAATTTCTTCAGGTAGAGTTGTAATATAAATCTTCATTAATACTACTCTAGGTTTGCACACCACATCATAACTCAACTCTTTCTCTTCCAGTTGCTATAAATACTCTTTGCCTGATAATAATAGGACTTTGGCTTCTTGTTGTTCTACTACACTCCCTTCTTGTAAAGGAAGAAAAACATGTTTCATTCTATCGTTATCAAAACTATAACAATTTCGTCTACCATCATGTACAACCTTTTTGTCAAATTGCCAAGGTCTTCCAAGAAGAACATGGCAAACATCCATGGGCATAATATCACAAACAATTTTATCTTTATATGTGCCTACTTGCAAATCAATTTCACATTGTTCACTTACCAGAATTTGATGTCCTTTGTGCAACCAGGATACTTTGTATGGTACGAGGTGTTTGACCTTCTTCAAACTCATCTTCTCTACCATCTCTGAGGAAACAAGATTGTCAGTGCTCCCACTGCCAATCACCATCTTGCAACACTTTCCTTTGACTTTACACATGGTCCTGAATAAATCCTTTATTTGAGAAGGTTCCACATTTTCCTTCTCAGGCTTCAACGAGACTTTGTTCATCATCAAATCTTCTCCAGTCTATGGAAAATTTTCAACCACTGGAAACTGCTCTTGTTGTTTCTCACTTTGATCTATATAGGCTCCCCTTTGTCCTATGTTTTCCCTCTCCAGACATTCAAAAGATATATGCCCCAATTTGTTACATTTGGAACATCTAAAGATAGTTTCTTTGCCTCTTACTCTACCTCTACCTCCTTGGTAAGGTCTTCCTCCTCTTGAATCATTGCCCTTGTTTTGTTTCTCCTGCTAATTTGAATTGTTCGACTCTCCCTTTTTGGCTACAAACTTCTCTCTTCCAACTGTCTTCCCTCTTCCTTTGGCTGAACCTCTACCTCTATTGAAGTTCTTCTTTCTCAATAGATTTTCTTCTGCTCTTAAGGCACATTGGTAGGCCTCTTCCATTGTCCTAGGAGACATCATGCTGATTTCATCTTGTATATCCATTCTCAAACCATTGATATATCTAGCAGTCTTCTCTGTTGATTCTTCTACATAGCCTACTCTCAGGTTCACTTTATAGAAATCTTCAGTGTATTCTCTTACAGACAATAACCTTTGCCTAAGGTTGTGCATTTGTCTATATAGAGATAATTGTTAATCTTTGGGTAATAACTCGGCTCTCATCTTGGCCACCATCCTATCCCAACTCTTTATCAATGGTTTATTCTTTCTTATCCTTTCAACCTACACACTATCCCACCATAAGGATGCATGCCCTTTCAATCTTGTCACTACCACTCTGACTTTCTTGTTTTCTTCAATTTCATCATACTCAAAGTACTTATCTAACTCACTAATCCAATCAATGAGATGTTCAGCAGTGAGACTTCCCTCATAGGTAGGCAATTCAGGCTTTGGTCTTGAACTTACCCCTAGAATTGAATGAAAATACCTTAACTCAGGGGTTTCTTGCATAGGTTCTGCTTCTTCTCCTTGTTCCTCTTCTTCAGGCTCACTCACATCCCCTGCCTCTAGATCTCTTTGTTTTCCCAACTCCATAGCTTCCAGGCATGCTTGCAATCTCATCATTTCTTCCATGACTTCTACATTTGTTCCTGGTCGCCCTCTGCCATGACCCCTTGCTCTACCTACATGTACAACCATGCCTTTCTTCTATTGCTTGTTGAGAAAAGCTTCTACTCTGATACCAAAATTTGATGGAAGGTTGATGTTTGTGCCTGTTTAGGACCTTAGTCAAATATGGCTACTTCTCCAGACTTGTCAGAGTCTTCGAAACACTTATTGACAACGTTAGTTAAGTATTCAAAAGTGCTAGAATAACCTTACCTTGGCACTTTCATTATCACACATGACCATACTTATATGATTGGGTGCTTATCGTAATAAAGAAGAATGGTTTGGAAGTATGGCCTTCCTAATTGCGATATCCAATGGAACGTTGACACGCCTTAAAACCACTTATCATGAGCAGTTTCCCATCACATAGCTAGGCATACATTAACTCACTTGTTGTTCTGATTGTGATCTGGTATTACTGTCATTCAATCAACTCAAAGGTAAATATCAACCCTCGCGCTTCTACTCCCCACCGGACCTGTCTACACCATAGATCTACTTTCACAACACAGAGTAACTGTCAATTTGTTTTCTGTATGTATTACTCTGTTCACCCTTTGTGCATGTAACAAGTAGGAGGAACGCACAGTTATTTCATGGATTCTACCCCAATGGTAGTCTAAGGTTACTTTCTTGGATTCATGAGATTTTAATACAATAAGATCAAATCAATCGTGTCCCTCCTCAATCGTATTTTGAAATCTTCTCTATCTATAACCCTAGTCGACTATAGTTTCATATATGAGATAAATAAAAGAAATCAAAATACCTGTGTTTTCATTATTAACAGGTCTACAATGAATCCACCATGCATTTGAGAAAAATACCAACTAGTAGTCACTCAGTCACATAGAAAAAAAAAATGCTTGCTATTGAATTCACCCAAGTTACTTGCATCCCCTTTTTTTTTGTCTTTCCCACTAAAGTTCATCTCTCCCCCATCCTGAGAGTCCTTCCCTTGAATTACAACTAGAAAGATTCTAACTACTAACCACCTCTTGCACAAATGGAGGGATTTCTAATTTTAGCAAAAACTAACTCCTACTAACTAGTAACAAATTCACTTAGGTGGCTCATTCTCCTCGCAGGGAGCTTCAGATAGACATTTATTCCTACATTAACTTAACAATTGACAGTAATACCATCTGACAATAGTTATCTACTTAAACAAACATTCAAATAGGTTTTCCCTTGATCTTGAAGCCTCCTTAGTTCAATTTCAAGCCACAACATGTGACAAAATAATCACATAGATGTCTTGGGATAAATTTCCCTGCATCACCTCTCAAGAAGGACTTTCAGTTGTTGTACCAGGTGATTCTGGTAATTTACATGATTCTTCTTTTAAAACTCTAATAGTTGTATCCAATTCTCCTTTTATACCATCTGTTGGAGTTTTTAGAAGTTTATATTTTGAAATCTTTCCTGTTGAACTTCCCCCTTCTAGTCTTCATTTGGAAGGATAAATTTTTGAAACCCTTATTTCCTCTGATATTGTAAAGTGGTTTAGACCTAGGAGCTTAGAGTATTTTCACACTTTGGGTTTTCCTACTTCTCCTCCTATCAAAGTTGTTGTAACTAAAGAGGGGGGAAATTATTTTCCTTTGAACCCTATACCATTCTTCTCCAAAAAATCAACCGCTTCCCCTTTCCCCTAGAAACATAGTTGCATTCCTATCTGTCCAAACTCCATGTCCCCCTCGTTCTCCTACAGTTCACATCCCAATGGTAGGTGCTAATCTTCTTAGAAATAGGATGGATGCCATAGTGGCTACTAGATATGCCCCTCTTGTTTCACCTCAGTGACGCAGCATGCGCCACCCAAGACACGTCTGCTCCACCAGGACCTTCTTCTTCACTGGCCCGAAGAGCTAAATTTGCTCTTCAACTCCCTTATCGGAAGTTCTCACACCCACATAATGGCCTTCGATGATCTCCCTTATCGTATCGGGAAATCGGACCTCGTGTAGTAGCGAGTCCTGTACTCGGGTCTCACTAAACTCCGAAACCCGATGAATATTCCCTTCGCGCCTTTTTCTGTCCTTATCGGAGATTTCCCCGTCGGGAAATCGGAACTTACTATGTCGTGGGTCACACACCTCACGGATCCCCGATTCCCGAACTCCGATGCCACCTGTCCTCTGCCCACGGCAAAGCCCTGGGACCCACGCTCCCGTGGTGATCGGGAAATCACGTTTCGAGAATTCGCGATTCCTGATGCACAAGGTTACAGACCTTGCCAAACCCCGAAATCCGATATACGATGCCACCTGTCGTCACCTCAGGGTGAGGCTCAACACTCTGACACCTGTCTTCCACTCAGCGTTATTGGGAAATCGCGGATCGCGATTTCACCCTACGCAATGCACTTAACTCCGGAAATCCCGAAATGTCGAATCTCGACTCCTCGGGATCTCTCGCCACATGTTCCTCCGATCAACGGTTCAGGCTACTTCGGGAAATCATCGATCGGAATTTCACTATGCAAGCGTTTCTCCACTCTGGGAACCCCGATGCCTCCAAACATCGACTCGCTCAGATCTCCTACCATGTGTCCTCGACGATGGACGATCCAAAGCGCTCGTCGGGAAATCATGGATCGCGATTTCAACATGCGAGATTTCTACGTCCTCGGAAACTCTGATATCCCAATGGACAGAACCCCGACTCTCCTGATGTTTGACACGTGTCCACTTTGAGATCAATGGCTGAGATCCTTTCGGGAAATCGCAGATCACGATTTCGTTCTGCCAGAGTTTCACGACCACGGAAACCCTGATATCCCGATGAGCCAAATCCCGATGACTCCTCCTCTGTTCACTGGGGTTTAAACTCTGCGCAACTCCGCACGATCTGACGGCTAGCGGGGTTTCGCTAGTTCCCTCGGTGAATCCTAACCATCGATTCCTTCCTCTTGAGGATCTCCTGGGAATGACTAAGTATTCCTTCTCAGCACTTGTTTCCTGACGTCCGCGCTTGTAGCTCCTGCTCGAATCTTCCTCGGCCCGAACTTTCTACGTTCCCTTTCAATGATATCCCAAAGGTTCTATCCCCCTTGAGCTTATTCACTCTGACTCTCTCAGAGACTTTGCGCACACTTCTCGTGCTCGAGCTTCAACAACTCTCAAAGTATTGAGTCTCTCAGACTCTGTGTACTTCTGACAACAGTAGTCTATGCCTTCCTTTTGCTCAGACTAGCCACTGAGACTTCAAGTTTAGTCTACACCTCCCCTGCACGACTCTACCAACCCAAACCAACTTCTAGGTGAATGAGAATAAGGGTTTAACTGTCGAGTCTCATCAACGCACTCTATGCAGATGAATTCAACTGCACTCTATGCAGGAATCTCCTGGCTCAGACAGAGAAACAATTGAAACTAATTCTCTTCTCTCAGACTTCAATTTAAACACTGAAATCACATGCACAGCATATTCAAAGCAAATGCATCACTAGAAACAAACATTCATAAGCACATGAACAATACACACAGAGAAATAACACCAGCCGTGAAATTGAATCAAAGACTCCCTTCTATTAATTCAAAAACATCTGTACATGGGTGTTCTTCACAAATTCTCTGCTTGCTCCCTCCTCTTGCTCCTGAATAATCTGAATAATGTATATTGTACAAAGGAGGGTGTCTATATCCGTTTTCCCTCTCGAACTCTAAACTATCTAATCTAGACTTAAACATCTATCTACCTGCATTAACTAGATTAAATGCCTCCTATCTATTTCAGACAAGAGCGTATGGCTCGAGGTTTGATACAATACAACAGGCGCTCCTTCATAAATGTTTCATTGAAGGATATGGCGCTTCTTCTTAATGAAAATTCAAAAAGAGTTATCAATCTTATATGTCATGTGTTTAAAAACACATGCGCTGGATCCACGCTTGTTGAGTTGGCAATGCTCCTGCATCATACTCCTCGGCTTGAAAATATTCATGGGCTCCTGTCCATGAGCTCCTGCACGGTCTGTCCATGCTTTTGGATAACTGCTTCTGTCTCCCAGATGGCATCCTCCACTGGGTGGTCCTTCCATTTGACCAGGTATTCAAAGTATTCCTTCCGCCTAGTTCTTTTACTGACCCTCTTGTCAAGTATGCGCTCCATCTGTGGCCTTTCTGCCATCGACATCTACTTCTGCCACTGGATCTTTGGCTGCTCATCATTTCCAGTTCCTGTTTCCTCAGCCTTATATGGATATAAGTCTGAAACATTGAATGTCGGAGATATTCTGATGTCATCTGGCAGTTCAATTTCGTAATCATTTTCTCCCAATTTCTTTAGGATTTTGCATGGCCCAATTTTCTTCATTTTCAGTTTGTTGTATGTTCCCCTTGGGAACCTTTCTCTCCTCAGATGTGCCAGAACTAGATCACCAACTTCGAATTGAAGTTGTCTCCTATGCTGATCTGCTATGCGCTTGTATTCCTGGTTCGACTCCAGCAATCGATGCTTCACTCTGCTGTGAAGTTCTTCCATCGCTTCTGTGAATTCTTCAGCGCTTGCACTCTTTGTGATTATCTGTTCTGAGTCCCTCAGTTCAGAAACTCCTCTCGGCTGCCTGCCATATGTTGGGCTTCGGATTTATAACATTTTCTTGCTGGTTCTTGAAGACATTGTTTACTCTCCTGAAGACTTTATTTAAGCAAATGGCATTCTTTCTGTGCTATTCATACTCTGTTACACATATATGTTCCATTATATACAGAAACCATGAAGTGCTTCCAAAGCCATAAATGAGCGAAGAATTCAACTATAAATGCAACAATAATCCTCTTCTGCGG
>ML779066.1:37683-58311 GCA_009831015.1 Picea engelmannii | reverse complement strand
AGGGAAACCATTTTATAACTTCTAGGGCGCAAAGCCACGACTGCCAGAGGTCAGAAACGTTATGTAACATTGCCAGAGAGAGATGGAAACGTTATGTAACATTGCCAGAGATCTGAAACGTGGTGTAACATTGCCAGAGAGAGCTGGAAAAGTATGTAACATTGCCAGAGATCTGGAACGAGATGCCATGCGTTGCCAGAGATCTGAAAACGTGTCTCATTCCCCAGTGGTACTCCTGAAACCGTTTTTGTAACTCCTTATTCACCTAGGGCAAAGCCACGCATTGCCAGAGGCTGGAACATTATGTAAAGAGATGGCATGCATTGCCAGAAGGTTGGAAAAACGTGAGGCTATGCTCGAGAAAAGAAAGGATGTAGAGAGCCATGCGTGGGGGGATCTGAAATGTGATAGAGTTGTTATTCTCGGGAGATGATAAAGATGGAGCATAGGGTAGAAGAATAGAGGAATGAGAGTCTCCAAGCACTGTATTGTTTTCATCTTTAATAAAATAGTTAAGGGTTTTCATTAACACGATTTCCTGTCTTGCCATTTTAGCTGAGTTATTTATTTGCCAGTATGTGTTGATTTAGAGAACAGACTGTTGACAGAGAAGGCAGGGCCCCCTTCGATGGAAACAGAGATGATACATTGTATTTACAGTAGACTCCATATTTGATTTCATCTTTCAACAGTTTTCTCATTGGTTTAATAGAAGTAGCATTTCATTTCATTGCCACCGAGGGTTTAGCATTATCTTTTCAGCCATTGATTTCATTTCTTCAGTTTTCACATTTAGACTGCTTAACATTTAGGAACTAGTTTGGGTATCTCATGAGATAAAGAAGTTTCATTTGATTACAATAGAAAGTTTCATAGGATGGTTGTTGAGTTGTGTGGAGTGATAAGTAGCAAGAACTTAACTGTTTTCAGTTTATCTTTTACATGCATATACAGAACAGTACCGGTTAGTACCGAGTAGTACATAGTAGTGCAGAGCAGAGTAGAGTACAGTAGCTTCTTTCTGCAAGTTTCTTTTAGCAGTTCATAGATTAGTTTGGCATCCTTTAAACCCCCTCTTCATCCCTGCATTTCCTGTGCTGGTTCCTCTAAGTCTACCTTCCCGGGTTGACAATTAAATGTTGATTTACATGGTATATCTGCAGCTCGACACCATATATAATTTCAAATGGGATTTTTCCTGTACTTCGATTCACTGAATCGTTGTACGCGAACTCTGCCTGTGGCAACACATTGTCCCAGCTGCTGTGGTGCTTTGTCACCGGGATTTTGAGTAAATCTCCAAGACTTCTGTTGACCACCTCTGTCTGCCCATCTGTCTGTGGATGATAGGAAGAACTGAACATTAAGTTAGTTCCCATCTTCTTCCAGAGTGTCCTCCAGAAATGTCCAATGAACTTTGTATCCCTGTCCGATACAATGCTTCTGGGTAAACCATGAAGTCTAACAATCTCCTTGAAGAACAAATTTGCAATATGTGTTGCATCGTTGGTCTTATGGCATGGTATAAAATGTGCCATTTTTGAGAACCTATCGACCACCACAAAGATCGAATCATGTCCTCTTTGCGTCCTCGGCAATCCTAATATGAAATCCATGCTGATTTCATCCCACGGTCTGTCAGGTATGGGTAAGGATTGATAAAATCCTGCATTCTGCTTTCTGCCCTTTGAATGCTGACAAATCCTGCACTTGTCAACAAACTTCTTGACATCTGTTCGCATTTTTCGGCCAAAAATAAGCTTCGCTCAGCTTTGCAAATGTCTTATCCTGGCCAAAATGTCCTGCTAGTCCGCCACTATGCTTTTCTTTTAGTAAATTCTCCCTCATGGAGCAATGTGGAATGCATAACTGATTGCCTCTGAACAACAGTCCATTTTGGATCATGTAGTCCATCCACGGGCTTCTGTCTCTGAGAACTGGATTCTCAGCTGCATCGTATGCCTCTGAAAAATCTGCATCACCTACATACATGTCTTTAAGATTTTCAAAACCCAAGGTCTTGACTCGAAACTCCTGGAGCAAAAAACATTTCCTGCTCAAAGCATCAGCCACTTTGTTAGCAATCCCTGAAATGTGTTTAATGGAAAATATAAAATTCTGCATATACTCTACCCATTTAGCGTGTTTCTGATTCAACTTTTCTTGTTGACTTACAAACTGTAGTGCATGATTATCACTATACAAAACAAATTCTTTTGGCATCAAATAATGCCTCCACTTCTTCAACGCCTGTATGATAGCATAAAATTCTTTATCATACGTTGAATACTTCACCTTTGCTTCACCCAGCTTCTCGCTGAAATATGCGATTGGTCTGTCCTCCTGGCTTAAGACCGCTCCTATGGCAAAGCCACTCGCATCACACCTTACTTGGAAAACTTTCTGAAAATCTATCAACACCAAAACTGGTTACTCGGTGATCTTCCGTTTCAACAGATTGAAGCTCTTTTCTGCCTCTTCAGTCCAATGAAAAGACTTATGTCTTTTCTTGACCGTGTCCATCATTGCTGCGCTAATTCCACTAAAATTTCGGATGAATTTCCTATAGAAACTCGCCAGTCCATGGAAACTTCTCACCTCGAAAACATTTCTCGGTGATGGCCAAATTTTAATTACCTCAACTTTACTTGGATCCATCTTTAATTCATTTGCCGATATGACAAACCCCAAGTAAATGAGTTCTCTCTTCATAAATGAAGACTTCCTCATGTTGATTAACAACTTCTCTTGTTGTAGCTTCCTCATTACTGCAGCTAAATGCTTTAGATGCTCTTCTTTTGACTTGTTGAAAATCAAGATGTCATCCAAATAAACAATGAAAAACTTACCAATAAACTCTTTCAACACTTCATTCATCAGCCTCATGAATGTACTTGGTGCATTCGTCAAGCCAAACGGCATGACCAACCATTCATACAAACCTTCGTTAGTCTTGAAGGCTGTCTTCCATTCATCGCCTTCCCTCATGCGAATTTGATGGTATTCGCTTTTCAAATCAACCTTTGAAAAAAACTCTACTCCTCTCAAGCAGTCCATCAAGTCATCCATCCTCGGCAATGGAAACCTGTACCTGATGGTTATCTTGTTGATGGCTCTAGAATCAGTGCACATTCTCCAACCTCCATCTTTCTTTGGACTCAGTACTGTTGGAACGGCACATGGACTAAGACTTTCCCTGACCAGTCCTTTATCTAGTAGTTCCTGTACCTGCCTTTTGACCTCTTCGTTCTCCTGCGGCATCAACCTGTACGCTGCTTTGTTTGGCAAACTTGCTCCTGGTATGAGGTCTATATGATGGCTTATTCTCCTCATCGACGGCAACGAATGAGGTAACTCGTCCACCACTATATCAGCGAACTCTTCCAGTAGTTCCTGAATTTCCTTCGGCAAATCATCCACTTTTGTGCTGGTCAAAACAACTTTCGGTTTCCTGACCACAAAGAATTGTGGATCTTCCTTCTTCTTTACTTCTGCCAGAAGTTCCTTCCCACTCATGAGAAGTATAGTATTTCTCAACTCTGGTTTTATTTCTTTATCCTTAATTGGATTTAGCGTATGTGCTCTTCCATTCTTCTCCAAAGTGTACATATTCATCTTCCCATCATGAATTACGTTTCTATCATATTTCCATGGTCTGCCTAGCAATACATGACATACATCCATAGGAATAACATCGCATAAAATCCTATCATTGTATCTTCCTATCTTGATGTCAACTAAGCACTGTTTAGTGACATTTACATGATGTCCCTTCTGCAACCATGAAACTTTGTATGGCCTCGGATGATCAGTTGTTTCCAATTCCAGCTTTTCCACCATCTCGGTCGAAACGAGATTGTCTGTGCTTCCGCTATCCACAATAACTTGGCATTTCCTGTCTTTGGTCTTGCATGTGGTTCTAAAAAGCCCGTTTCTTTGAACTGCGTCCTCCACCTCCTTCTCGGGTGTTAAGAGAACTTTATGCATCATCAATGACCTTCCGTCTTCTGCATCTTCTTCCTCAGCATCTCGCCTCTGTGCTTGGGCGACGTGAGCTTTTCCTTTATCTGTCTTCCTATCTGGACAGTCAACTGCCTTATGTCCATTTTTCCCACATGTGTAACATGTGATGATTCCTCCTTTGCCTCTTCCTCTACCTCTGGTACAAGGAAATATGTTTGCGTCAGCGTATCCTCCGCCTTATTCTGTCTGCTGCCTTCGTTGTTCAGCGTGTTGACCTCGCTGTGAACTTCCACCTCTTTCCATTTTGGTCTGAGGCTTCTTCCAGTTGTCCTTAGATTTTGGGAATCTATCTTGAGAAACGGACTTACCTTTCAGTTGGCTCCTGCCTCGGCCTCGATGTCCTTGCTTACGGCTTAGCTTTTCCTCAGCTTTTAACGCCATCTGATACGCATCCTCAACCGTTCTGACAGTTTCCATACTCGTCTCATCCTGGATATCGTATCTTAAGCCATTCATATACCTGGCAACTTTTTCATCATCGCTCTCCCGATGACCTGCTCTAATATTGAGCTTATAAAATTCCTCGGTGTACTCCTTCACCGTCATCAACTTCTGTCTCAGGTTCTGCATCCTCCTGAACAGTGTGATTTGATAATCCCTTGGGATGAACTTTTCTTTCATCTTCGCAACCATTCAGTCCCAACTTTTAATCTTTTGCTTACCTTTGCACCGTCTATCCGCTTGAAGCTCGTCCCACCATAATGTTGTGTGTCCCTTCAATTTGGTGATAGCATGTCTGACCTTTTTATCCTCTTCAATATCCTCATAATCAAAGTAGGTGTCAAGAGCTCTAATCCAGTCCAACATCTCTTCTGCATCCAGATTTCCTTCATAAGTCGGAATGTCCATTTTTGTCTTTGAACTCATATGGGCTATGGATTTCATTAATCTCTCATTTGCTGCATCTTCCGGTGGGATTTCTCCTGATCCCTGTCCAGCTTCACCTTCATCCTCGGATTCACTGGTATCTTCTGCATCAGCTTTGCGCCTTTGTTTTATTCCTATATCCACAATCATAGAGCGTAATTCTTGCAGTTGTCTTTCTACTTCCAGATTCTTCCCTAGCCTACCTCTTTCTCTGGATGATTCCCTTTCCCCCTCTGGCTCGGGTGAATGTCTATCCCCTCTCCGTGGCGGCGTGGTGAATTCTCCTTTCTTCTCTGCTACAGAAAACAAAGATATTTTCTCGCTCTGATACCACTTAACGCAGCATGCGCCACCCAGGACACGTCTGCTCCACCAAGACCTTCTTCTTCACTGGCCCGAAGAGCTAAATTTGCTCTTCAACTCCCTTATCAGAAGTTCTCACACCCAAAGAATGGCCTTCGATGATCTCCCTTATCGTATCGGGAAATCGGACCTCACGTAGTAGCGAGTCCTGTACTCAGGTCGCACTAAACTCCGAAACCCGATGAATATTCCCTTCGTGCCTTTTTCTGTCCTTATCGGAGATTTCCCCGTCGGGAAATCAGAACTTACTATGTCATGGGTCACACACCTCACGGATCCCCTATTCCCTAACTCTGATGCCACCTATCCTCTGTACATGGCAAAGCTCTGGGACCCACGCTCCCGTGGTGATCGGGAAATCGCGTTTCGGGAATTCGCGATTCCTGATGCACAAGGTCACACACCTTGCCAAACCCTGAACTCCGATATACGATGCCACCTGTCGTCACCTAAGGGTGAGGCTCAACACTCTGACACCTATCTTCCACTCAGCGTTATCGGGAAATCGTGGATCGCGATTTTACCCTACGCAATGCACTTGACTCCAGAAATCCTGAAATGTCGAATCCCAACTCCTCAGGATCTCTCGCCACGTGTTCCTCCGATCAACGGTTCAGGCTACTTCGGGAAATCATCGGTCGCGATTTCACTATGTAAGTGTTTCTCCACTTCGGGAACCCCGATGCCTCCAAACACCGACTCGCTCAGATCTCCTACAACATGTCCTCGACGATGGATGGTCCAAAGTGCTCGTCGAGAAATCGCGGATCGCGATTTCAACATGCGATATTTCTACGTCCTCGGAAACTCCGATATCCCGATGGACGGAACCCCGACTCTCCTGATGTTTGACACGTGTCCACTTTGAGATCAATGGCTGAGATCCTTTCGGGAAATCGCGGATCGCGATTTCGTTCTGCCAGAGTTTCACGACCACAGAAACCCTGATATCCCGATGAGACAAATCCCGATGACTCCTCCTCTGTTCACTGGGGTTTAAACTCTGCGCAACTCCGCACGATCTGACAGCTGGCGGGGTTTCGCTAGTTCCCTCGGTGAATCCTAACCGTCAATTCCTTCCTCTCGAGGATCTCCTGGGAACGACTAAGTATTCCTTCTCAGCACTTGTTTCCTGACGTCCGCGCTTGCAACTCCTGCTCGAATCTTCCTCGGCCTGAAATTTCAACGTTCCCTTTCAATGATATCCCAAAGGTTCTATCCCCCTTGAGCTTATTCACTCTGACTCTCTCAGATACTTTGCACACACTTCTCGTGCTCGACCTTCAACAACTCTCAAAGTATTGAGTCTCTCAGACTCTGTGTACTTCTGACAACAGTAGTCTATGCCTTCCTTTTGCTCAGACTAGCCACTGAGACTTCAAGTTCAGCCTGCACCTCCCCTGCATGACTCTACCAACCCAAACCAACTTCTAGGTGAATGAGAATAAGGGTTTAACTGTCGAGTCTCATCAACGCACTCTATGCGGATGAATTCAACTGCACTCTATGCAGGAATCTCCTGGCTCAGACAGAGAAACAATTGAAACTAATTCTCTTCTCTCAGACTTCAGTTTAAACCCTGAAATCACATGCACAGCATATTCAAAGCAAATGCATCACTAGAAACAAACATTCATAAGCACATGAACAATACACACAGAGAAATAACACCAGCCATGAAATTGAATCAAAGACTCCCTTCTATTAATTCAAAAACATCTGTACATGGGTGTTCTTCACAAATTCTCTGCTTTCTCCCTCCTCTTGCTCCTGAATAATATGAATAATGTATATTGTACAAAGGAGGGTGTCTATATCCGTTTTCCCTCTCGAACTCTAAACTGTCTAATCTAGACTTAAACATCTATCTACCTGCATTAACTAGATTAAATGCCTCCTATCTATTTCAGACAAGAGCGTATGGCTCGAGGTCTGATACAATACAACAAGCGCTCCTTCATAAATGTTTCATTGAAGGATATGGCGCTTATTCTTAATGAAAATTCAAAAAGAGTTATCAATCTTATATGTCATGTGTTTAAAAACACATGCGCTGGCTCCACGCTTGCTAAGTTGGTGATGCTCCTGCATCATACTCCTCAGCTTGAAAATATTCATGGGCTCCTGTCCATGAGCTCCTGCACGGTCTGTCCATGATTTTGGATAACTGCTTCTGTCTCCCAGATGGCATCCTCCACTGGGTGGTCCTTCCATTTGACCAAGTATTCAAAGTATTCCTTCTGCCTGGTTCTTTTGCTGACCCTCTTGTCAAGTATGCGCTCCATCTATGGCATTTCTTCCATCGGCATCTGCTTCTGCCACTGGATCTTTGGCTGCTCATCATTTCCAGTTCCTGTTTCCTCAGCCTTATATGGATATAAGTCTGAAACATTGAATGTCGGAGATATTCCAATGTCATCCGGCAGTTCAATTTCGTAATCATTTTCTCCCAATTTCTTCAGGATTCTGTATGGCCCAATTTTCTTCATTTTCAGTTTGTTGTATGTTCCCCTTGGGAACCTTTCTCTCCTCAGATGTGCCAGAACTAGATCACCAACATCGAATTGAAGTTGTCTCCTATGTTGATCTGCTCTGCGCTTGTATTCCTGGTTCGACTCCAGCAATTGATGCTTCACTCTGCTGTGAAGTTCTTCCATCACTTCTGCGAATTCTTCAGCGCTTGCACTCTTTGTGATTATCTATTCTGAGTCCCTCAGTTCAGACACTCCTCTCGGCTGCCTTCCATATATAATTTCAAATGGGCTTTTGCCTGTACTTCGATTCACTGAATCGTTTTACGTGAACTCTGCCTGTGGCAACACATTGTCCCAACTGTTGTGGTGCTATGTCACCAGGCTTCTGAGTAAATCTCCAAGACTTCGGTTGACCACCTCTGTCTGCCCATCTGTCTGTGGATGATAGGAAGAACTGAACATTAAGTTAGTTCCCATCTTCTTCCAGAGTGTCCTCCAGAAATGTCCAATGAACTTTGTATCCCTGTCCGATACAATGCTTTTGGGTAAACCATGAAGTCTAACAATCTCCTTCAAGAACAAATTTGCAATATGTGTTGCATCGTTGGTCTTATGGCATGGTATAAAATGTGCCATTTTTGAGAACCTATCGACCACCACAAAGATCGAATCGTGTCCTCTTTGCGTCCTCGGCAATCCTAATACGAAATCCATGTTGATTTCATCCCACAGCCTGTCAGGTATGGGTAAGGATTGATAAAATCCCGCATTCTGCTTTCTGCCCTTTGAATGCTGACAAATCCTGCACCTGTCAACAAACTTCTTGACATCTGTTCGCATTTTCAACCAAAAATAGGCTTCGCTCAGCTTTGCAAATGTCTTATCCTGGCCAAAATGTCTTGCTAGTCCGCCACTATGCTTTTCTTTTAGTAAATTCTCCCTCATGGAGCAATGTGGAATGCATAACTGATTGCCTCTAAACAACAGTCCATTTTGGATCATGTAGTCCATCCACGGGCTTCTGTCTCTGAGAACTGGATTCTCAGCTGCGTCGTATGCCTCTGAAAAATCTGCATCACCTGCATACATGTCTTTAAGATTTTCAAAACCCAAGGTCTTGACTCGAAACTCCTGCAGCAACAAACATTTCCTGCTCAAAGCATCAACCACTTTTTTAGCAGTCCCTGAAATGTGTTTAATGGCAAATGTAAAATTCTGCATATACTCTACCCATTTAGCGTGTTTCTGATTCAACTTTTCTTGTTGACTTACAAACTGTAGTGCATGATTATCACTATACAGAACAAATTCTTTTGGCATCAAATAATGCCTCCACTTCTTCAACGCATGTATGATAGCATAAAATTCTTTATCATACGTTGAATACTTCACCTTTGCTTCACCCAACTTCTCGCTGAAATATGCGATTGGTCTGTCCTCTTGGCTTAAGACCGCTCCTATGGAAAAGCCACTCGCATCACACCTTACCTGGAAAACTTTCTGAAAATATGGCAACACCAACACTGGTTTCTCGGTGATCTTCCGTTTCAACAGATTGAAGCTCTTTTCTACCTCTTCAGTCCAATGAAAAGACTTATGTCTTTTCTTGACCGTGTCCATCATTGCTGCACTAATTCCACTAAAATTTTGGATGAATTTCCTGTAAAAACTCACCAGTCCATGGAAACTTCTCACCTCGAAAACATTTCTCGGTGATGGCCAACTTTTAATTACCTCAACTTTACTTGGATCCATCTTTAATTCATTTGACGATATGACAAACCCCAAGTAAATGAGTTCTCTCTTCATAAATGAAGACTTCCTCATGTTGATTAACAACTTCTCTTGCTGTAGCTTCCTCATTACTACAGCTAAATGCTTTAGATGCTCTTCTTTTGACTTTCTGAAAATCAAGATGTCATCCAAATAAACAATGACAAACTTACCAATAAACTCTTTCAGCACTTCATTCATCAGCCTCATGAATGTACTTGGTGCATTCGTCAAGCCAAACGGCATGACCAACCATTCATACAAACCTTCGTTAGTCTTGAAGGTTGTCTTCCATTCATCGCCTTCCCTCATGCGAATTTGATGGTATCCACTTTTCAAATCAACCTTTGAAAAAAACTCTGCTCCACTCAAGCAGTCCATCAAGTCATCCATCCTCAGCAATGGAAACCTGTACCTGATGGTTATCTTGTTGATGGCTCTGGAATCAGTGCACATTCTCCAACCTCCATCTTTCTTTGGACTCATTACTGTTGGAACGACACATGGACTAAGACTTTCCCTGACCAGTCCTTTATCTAGTAGTTCCTGTACCTGCCTTTTGACCTCTTCGTTCTCCTGCGACGTCAACCTGTACGCTGCTTTGTTTCGAAAACTTGCTCCTGGTATGAGGTCTATATGATAGCTTATGCTCCTCATCGGCGGCAACGAATGAGGTAATTCGTCCATAACTATATCAACGAACTCTTCCAGTAGTTCCTGAATTTCCTTCGGCAGATCATCCACTTTTGTGCTGGTCAAAAAAACTTTCGGTTTCCTGACCACAAAGAATTTTGGATCTTCCTTCTTCTTTACTTCTGCCAGAAGTTCCTTCCCACTCATGAGAAGTATAGTATTTCTCGGCTCTGGTTTTATTTCTTTATCCTTAATTGGATTTAGCATATGTGCTCTTCCATTCTTCTCCAAAGTGTACATATTCATCTTCCCATCATGAATTACATTTTTGTCATATTTCCATGGTCTGCCTAGTAATACATGACATACATCCATAGGAATAACATCGCATAAAATCCTATCATTGTATCTTCCTATATTGATGTCAACTAAGCACTGTTTAGTGACATTTACCTGATGTCCCTTCTACAGCCATGAAACTTTGTATGGCCTCGGATGATCATTTGTTTCCAATTCCAGCTTTTCCACCATCTCGGTCGAAACGAGATTGTCTGTGCTTCCGCTATCCACAATAACCTGGCATTTCCTGTCTTTGGTCTTGCATGTGGTTCTAAAAATCCTGTTGAGTTAATTGTTCATCAAGTCAAAAATATGTATCAATATAAACACCCCAGGTTGAGGACCTACATAAATGAAGTCTGGGATCTTGTTGATAGTTTCTTCAAGGATTTTAATATCTCATTTGTTCCAAGAGAGGAGAACACTATGGAATATTCCTTGGTTGTTTCAACAAGTAATTTTAGAATTCCTTTACCCCCTAAAATCAAGTATGATGTGGAAGTAAAGCATAGACCCTATGTACCTGACAATGTCAAACATTGGAAGTTTTTGAGGATGATCTTGATATAAAAAGATTTTTTGAGACTGTGGATGAATTTTCTGCTTCACATATTGATCAAGATCATGATACTGAAGAAAGCCCCCATGTTGATATTTTTCTGAATAATATTGTTGACCTTCAAATTGTTCAGTTACTGAGTAACCATATTCCAAAAGGACTAGTCCCATTGGAGATATTGTTTGATAGAAATGATTTTGTTGTGAAGGTTAAAGGTTCAACTGAAAATGCTAAGGTGACTGAATACAATTTAGGTACAGAGGAGGATCCAATGTATGTTAAGTTTTCTAGTAGCTTGTCAAAGGAACAAAGGGTTGAGTATGTAAATATTTTAAAAGAGTTTGTTGATGTGTTTTCCTGAAAATATGAAGACTTAATAAAATTTGAAATAGACATCATTGAACATAAGATCCCTTTGAAAGAGGAGACCAAGCCTTTTAGGCAGAAGCTTCGACAGATAAATCCCATGTTGTTGCCTATTATGGAAAAAGAAGTGAAAAAGTTGTTGGATGCCCAGATCATCATTCCTTTGAGATATTCATAATGGGTGTCTAACTTGGTGCCTATGAGGAATAAAAATGGGGAAATCAGGTTGTGTGTTGATTTTAGGAATTTGAACAGAATCTCCAAAAAAGATAACTACCCCTTGCCAAAGATGGAGCACATTTTGCAGAGAGTGATTGGTTCATCTAGGATGTCTATGATCGATGGATTATCTAGCTACAATCAGATCTTTGTCCTACCTGAAGATAGAGAGAAGACAACCTTCACTACTCCTTGGGGCACATTCATATATGCTAAAATTCCCTTTGGATTGATGAATGTAGGAGCAACCTTTCAACGAGCGATGGAGATTGCCTTTATTGGGGAGAAAGACAAATTTGTAGTCATCTATCTGGATGACATTACAATGTTCTAAAAATATGACAAAGAGAATTGCCATCACTTGAAGAAGGTCTTCCTGAAGTGAATAAGGTTTGGTCTCTCTCTCAATCCTAAGAAATCTGTGTTTTCTATGAAGGAAGGTAAATTATTGGGGGCACATTGTGTCAGCAGAAGGGGTAAGAATTGATCCAAGCAGAGTAGAGGCCATACAGACCTTATCTTTTCCTAGATCTAAGAAAGAGGTTTAGTCTTTCTTGGGTAAGATCAATTTCTAAAAAGGTTTATCTCTAACTTTGTTGAATTAGTGAAGTACATTACAACCATGCTTAGAAAGGGAAATGAGGTGAAATGGACTGCTGAGTCTAGAGATTATTTTGATCAGATCAAAAAGGCCTTGACTAAATAACCTATGCTCATCATCCCTGACTATTCCAAGGAGTTTCTAATATTTTCCTTTGCCTCATTTGACACATTGGATGTTGTTTTTCTACAGAAAATAACAAAGGGGTTAGAGCAGCCTATTTCCTTTTTCACCAGAGCAATGAGGGATGCATAAATGAGATATGATATCATGGAGAAGAAAGCTTATGCTTTGGTCAAAGCCCTCAAGGATTTCAGAGTATATGTTCTATATTCAAATATTGTTTCATATGTCTCTCTAGCCTCAGTGAAAGAGATACGTATCTATTCTGACATAGATGGGAAGAGGAGCAAATGGATTGCTAAAATTCTAGAATTTGACCTTGAAATAAAGCCCACTAAATAGGTGAAAGGAAAAGGTTTAGCTAGGTTTCTAGATGAATCAAATTGAAAATACTTGGGGGTTAATTTCATGAAAATAAACTTAGAAAATTAACAAGATGAGATTGTTGATAAAATATCTCATGTCAGCCCTAGCTTGGAAGAATGCACTTGGTATAAAGAAATCATACATTTTTTGTAGAAGTTGTGGCCTCCTGATGGCTTGGACAAGAACAAGGTGAGAGATTTAAAACTCAAAGAAATAAAATATTGTCTCTTTGATCAAGTTTTGTATTGGAAATATCCTCTTGGAGTTCTTTTGAGATGTCTAGATCCACAGGAGGCCCAAAGGGCCATAATTGATTTTCATGACAACTTATGTGGGGGGCACCATTTTTGGAGGACCATAGCTGATAAGATCCTCAAAGATGGGTATTTCTGGCATATCCTTTTTACTGATGTTTGTGAAAAGACTAGAGCTTGTGTCAAATGCCAAAAGTTTTATGGAAAGAAACAACTCAAATATTCGCCTTTGAACCCTGTGGTGGTTTCTAGACCTTTTCAACAGTGGGGCCTTGACTTCATTGGAGAAATCCACCCAGACTCAAGTGGTAAACACAGGTGGATTTTGACTACCACTGATTATTTCACCAAGTGGATAGAATCCATTCCTACAAGGAGTGCCTCCCACAAGGTAATCATTATCTTCCTTGAAGATATCATGTCCAGATTTGGTTGTCCAAGCAAGATTGTTACTGATAATGTTGCCTCCTTCAAAGTTAAACTATTGATAAATTTCTGTGAACAATATGGGATTACATTAATCTATTCTAATCCTTACTACCACCAAGGAAATGGTTTGGCAGAGTCCTCTCACAAGAGCCTCATAAATATCATCAAGAAATTGTTAGAATACAACAAGAAAGCATGGGATTCGAAGCTTAAATTTGCATTATGGGATGACATGATTAAAACAAAGAGGTCACTTGGTGTTTCCCCTTTTCAACTTGTATATGGGGTTGAGGCTATCTTTCCTACTCATCTCACCTTGCCTGTGGAAAAATTCCTCCAGGACTACCAAGGAGAACTTGATGATATGGTCGAGAGGATACAACAGCTGGTAAAAGTACAACAGACCAACGAGAAGCTACTTGATAAATCTTGGGACCATCAACAGAAGATAAAACAATCCTTTGACAAGAAGTTAAGAAAGGAATATTTTTATCTAGGATATCTAGTGCTCAAATGGGATGCACCCAAGCAAGAAAAAGGAAAACATGGTAAATTCGAAGCCTTATAGATTGGTCCTTTCAAGATTTCTGAGTCATTTTCAAATAACACTTATAAATTGCAGAACTTGGAGGATTATGAAGTTTTTGGTGGCCCTGTCAATGGGCACTTTCTACAAAATACTTTTCTTAAGCCATGATTGGCTTTCCATCCATTGTAAATACCACTTTCTCTTTTATTTCTATTTGAATAATTGACCCCATGACCCAAAAGCTAATGCACTAAAGCTGCTTGTTCTTGGCATCTCACAGGGAGCATGCCATCCCCTATGGAGCCAATGTTATCACATGAAATTGTCAAGGGTCGCAGGTGATAGCCATGAGCACAGGAAAATAGGCGGGTGTAGTTTTCAATAGTAGAGATCCCCTATGCAATTCAATTTAGCGCCATATCTAAGCGCAGTTTGAAGGACGCTATAGTTGTCAGGCAGATAAGATTTAGTGGGGACACTAAAATAGCAGGTGCACCCAGATACCAGATCACGAACAGATCAACGACCACACTGTATTTCAGGGCTGCAACATGATCGAGTGTTAAAATCCTTGAGCGGGCCAAAATCTAAACCATGGTATTGCAGGAGAGCTATGTGGTGGAAGGTGGTGAATTTCAGGCCCAAAAGAGGTGTGGTTCCAAACCTCTTTCAACGGCCCCGAAATCACGTACTCATTCAGTGTCGAATCCAATAGCAGCACATGGCCACTCCCTATTCCTCAAGCCTCATCTGGATCCCAAGGAGAAATCAATTAATGAACAAGGATCGGTAGTTGAAACCTCATCTCACTCCATAAATAGAAGGGAAGGGGGGTCTAGTCATGGAGACAAAACTGTCAACCCAAGGTACCACGATGGATGGTTTTTCCTGTAGGACCATTCTGATATAAGCTTGTGTCTGATAGAATAATACACATACAGTCTGACAGAAATATGCACAGATGAAGAGCGTTGGACATGATGGTCATCTCGTGTTCCTAGTGGTTTTCCACTGTTTTGGGTATAAATACATCAATTGAAGAATATGTTAGGGTCGATGGTTGAGAAAAGCTCCCTATTTTGTAATAGTTTGATAGCATAGTTGTTCTCTGGTTATGTATGATACCTGAGACTTTCTCATTAATAGAAGTTAGTTTATTTCACTATCTTGTTTCCCATTGTGCTTAAACATTCGTGCATGGATGATCCAGAAGAGATGTTGTAGTTGTATTGTAATGGAGGTTTGATTATAATGCTGCTATGATATGTTTTAGTATTTTATTTCATTGTCATGTTTCTTATTATGTTGAAATGCTCATGCATGGATGATCCAAACGAGATGTTGTAGTTGTATTGTAATGGAGGTTTGATTATAATGTTGTTTTGATATATTTCAATACCTTAAACTTAAGTTCAAGAGTGCTCTTGTGCTTGAGTTTTTCTACACCAAGTTGCTTGAAGGTTGGATGCTCATGGAAGACTTGTCCACTTTTCTCACTAAGTCTTTATCCTTCTCACCTTTAACTTTAAACCATTGAATGAAGTTAATGAGAACTTCATTTGCTTATGCATTGATAGCCCAGTTTTTTGTGTTAAAACATTCTTATGTTGAGCTTTGTCCATTTGACCTCCACTCATAAACCGACCTCCACAAACATTTTGATGGGTATTAGGCTTATCCTTTTGCAATATGAGGGTGAATCTCAATGATAACAAGAGGGATGAATGTCCATTTGGGTATGGAAGGAACCAAATCCAATGGACATGGAGGAGGAAAGGAGGAAGACATAAATTTGGCTGAGACCCTCAGAAAATTGCAGACAGATGTCCAGAGCCACAAGGATGATAATGAAAGAATTATGAAATCCAAAGAGCAGTAAGAAGACTTCGATATGAAGTTAATGAAAATCCTAGACATAATTGAAAAGAGGTTGGATAAGGAGAGTGGCTCTAGCAAATCAGGAAGAGACAAGACTCCCGAGGAAAAAGGAAGATCAAGGAGTGGTAGCAGACATCACCATCATTCCCAAAGGAATTTCAATAGAAGAGCACATAACATCTCAAGTCCATCCCCTATCAGGAAGAATTATAAAAGGTCAAGGGTGGATGAATTGAAAGGAGAAATGGACAATATCAAACCTCCTATATTTGATGGAGAGCACAATAAATATGAACATGTCGAGACATGGTTGTTGGGAATAAGAAAATACTTCCAATTGCATAACTATTCTTCTCATGCAGAAGGAAGAATTGTTATTTATCAGCTGAAGGGAAAGGCATCCATGTGGTGAGATCAACTTGTGCAAGTGCATCACATCAGAGAGAAAAATGTGACTTGGAAGGAATTCAAGAAGCATTTTGAGAAGAAATACCTGACCAAGAGGTATTATGACAAAAAGATGAAAGAGTTCTTTGAACTCAAATAGGGCAACATGACCATTGATGAGTATGAAAGGAGATTTTTAGAACTGTTGAAGTATGTCTCCTTCATCAAGGATGAGACCGTTAATATTCATAGTGTTAATGTTTATGACAGTATTATAGTTCTTTGCATTTCAATAGATAAGAGCATAATAAGAACAAGATCACTGAGAAATACACATTCACAAGAGACACAACATTTATCCTGGGAAACCCTCTAGGGGAAGCAAACCCAACAAAACTTCCTTATTATAAATAGCTTAAACAATGTTCAAGAGATAACTCAAACCAATACAGAAAGTCCTCCCCAAGATATGTGCCACTCTTCTCCTCCTCTCTCTGGTAATTGCAGCTTGCCTCATAAGAGAAATGAGCAAGTGAGTTGTGTGTTTGAAGTGAGGCACTAGCCTCTTATTTATACAAGACTGGCACATGTGAAAGGTCACAACTAGCAGGGCCGACCTCTCACTCTGGGTGGGTAAACCCACCTTTAATTAATTTTGGGTCTTCCATAATAACTATTAGGGCCGACTTCTTATTCTGCCCTTTGTAATTGTTCGTTGACCAATCCGCGAAAGGGGATTTGGTCCTTATACAATTACCGACATGATTAATCCACAATGGGGATTAATCCAATAACAATAATAATAATAATGACATGATTAATCCGCAATGGGGATTTAATCCAATAATAATAAGAATGCTCTTCACAGTTACATTATTTCAACGCATAGGTACCTAAGTGGGTTGCCATCTTTCATCAGTGAAAATATTCAATATGATGATCCCAAGACTTTAGAGGAAACCATAAGGAGAGAAAAGTTCTTATATGATCGACATAAAGGAAATCCTACTTTCCAAAGAGCTTGGGAAGATAAAAAAATTTAAAAAAAGAGAATAGAGGTAGAAGGGGAACAAGCCACCATTTTTCAGAAATAGTCTTCAAGGACAACCATATTTTAGAGGACATAGAATGGTTGAGGTAGGTGGGAAAAGGCCAAGGCAGGCCCCTATTCAATGTTTGGGTTGTAAAGGAGACCATAAGTATAGATATTTTCCTCACAAAAGTGACAAAGTGAGAGCGGTCCGCAATGTACAACAAGCAGAAATAGTGGAGGACATGGGACAAGTGTTCCAAGGATCTATGCAACCCTGAATAACAAACAAGTAGAGTTTCAATCACACATGATTGAAGTAGAAGGTATGATCAATAAACATGGCTTTACTATTTTAATAGATTCAGGAGCTAGTCATAGCTACATAGATCTTAAGGTAGTGGAAACATTAAAATTTCCAAGAAGAAAGCATGGAAAATCTTGGTTGGTGCAGTTGGATTTAGGAGCCAAGAGAAAAGTTGTTGAGCTAGTTAAATCATGTCCAGTGGACATGAATGGGATAAGTACCAAGGAATACTTAAACATCCTGCCCTTGGGTTCATATGACTGTCTAATTGGTATGGATTGGTTAGACAAACACCATGTTGTCTTAGAATGTCATAACAAGGCATTTACTTTCCTAAACGAGGAAGGGAACGCAAGAACAGTCCAAGGAATTTCTACGGAAGTTATTATCTGAGAGATCTCAACAATGCAACTAAAGAAGTGCTACATGAAGGGATACCAAATATTTGAAACTCATATGGAGGAAGCACCTAAGGATAAGATTCCAAATATGGAGGATCATGCAGTCCTGAAATATTTTGAGGATGTGTTTTAGGAAATACCAGGTGTTATCCATAATTTTCGTTGTCATGATGAAGTGATGATGATGAAAAATCAAGCCCTTTCACTAAGACACTTTCCTGAGAAAAGTTACATTTTGTCTGCTTCCAGAAATCATGTTTTTAAGGGAGGTTCGCAGGCTACCTATATATTTGCCTGCGAGAATCCATGATTCTCATAGGATGCTTTAAGCTGGAGTGCGAGGGGTTCGCACTGTACCTAACTCTCAGGGTGTGAACATCTTCTAGAGGAGGAAAAAAGATAAAATCTCGAACCTTCTAGAAGGGAATCTTCTAGAAGGGTGAGTTGGCATTCGAATGGTTGGAAAATACTAGTTTTCCTAATATCTTGGGATCATTCCTATCCAAGTAACTAATCTATCCTCTCCTATATATTGAGAGAAATTCTCATGGAAAAGGTTAGAAGCAAACTAGCAAGAGATTGATTGGAGAATTAATGAGATATTGTATGAAGGACTGATGCTACAGCAGCTAGAGACACCAGCAAGGTCATCAAGAGTGGTTGATTTTCTTCATGCATGAGCAAGTGTGTGTGTCAGAGCTAGGAGCCATCAAAAGGAGATATACAACATCAAGGCTCAGGTTGTAAGTTTCACTTTCTATCAATTTAATACAGTAATGTGTCCCTTTCCCATAAAGATGATGTCACTTTATTACATAACTCCTTGATCATATGTATAGATTAGCTATTGAATATATTGATGTGCTTTCACTTCGATTGGGTTGTACTGTTGTGATCTGAATGGCACAAGAGCATTGAAGCGAAGCTTGGAACAAAAGAGACCCAAGGAAGCATTCATAAGGTATGTCTATGACCCTTGTCTCTTAGTTCATTCAATAGGTTAAATCTAGGGAAAGAGTATCATTCTGTCCTATTTTGTTCTAGATCCAGGTGGATCTAAGGAGATCGGTTTGTGTCCGCACTTACGGATTAATCCTGAAACAAAATTGGTGACTCCGCTGGGGAGCTGTCCCTTTGTCTTTATGGTTTTTCGAGTTTTTCTATGGCCATTTGCTCCATTTTCATTTTTCTCTTGTTTTGTCAGTCTCTATGTCTTCAGGATACCCTGATAGACTTACTAGGTTCAGAAGCCTGTTTGAATTTTTCTTTCATTTTCAAAATTTTTATTATCTTCAGGAGTTATCGCACTACGTTTAACTGCAGCCTGCGAGAATCAGTCAAGTTCGCACCCTGCATATCGGGTTCAGTGTGAACACCTCACACCTTGCTACAAGGTGGCCTGCGAGAATCCTATCTTCTCGCACTATGTAACACTGCTTGCCTGCGAGCAAGATTTTTGAAAATTTTGAATTTGAATTTTGATTTTGTCAACTGCTCATATCAGTTGTATTGCTTCTTTTAGGCTTATTGGATCATTGATTTATACATTTCTTGCTTTTGTTTGCATGCTCAAACAGATTTAGGGTTTCAAGGTTTTTCTTGCCTTGGTAGCTTGACTTTCATTTCTTGGCTCTTATCGGCAATTTCATTCTCTCTGTCTTCTGGAGTTCAGTGTGTCTGATTGGCTGAGAACCAGTAATTGGTTGAGAGTTAAGTGTTTGGTGTTTCTCATTTGCTTGTTGGTTCGAAAGGACATTTTTGTTTGCATTTGAGAAGACTCTTTGGTTTGGTTTGTTCTTTGTTCTTGCTTTCGTTGAAAGAGTTGATTGGGTTGTTATTGTTTGATTCTTTGTGATTTGATTTTCTACTCTCTCATTGATATAGTGCGAGTTCTTTCTGGAAAGTGAACACCATTGTTTTCTTCCATAAAATTTCCTTTGTCATTCACAAAACATTGAAAATCAAATCTTAAGAATTGTTGAAGTTTTGAAAAAGAAAACATAGTACATTGTCATTTGCTGAGTGATTGTTTGCATTGACATTGAAAAAGGAAATTTTGCTTATAATTCGTGGTTGATTTAGAAAACTTCTCTCTCTCCCATATATAGGATTCATTGAACGGAAAGTGTTATTTTTCATTTTCATTCTTGCATTATTTGGGTCAGAGTCATACACACATGAGTTTCATTTCCGTTACCTTTGTGTAAACAATAACCATTAAAAACATTGCGTAATCTTAAAACGTATCTAGTAACTCTTTTCTAGGGCTCTTTTACACCAACATTTAGTTAGGCTAGTGCTTTGGAGTAGGAAGAGAGACACACTCTCCAAAAGATCAAAATACACAATAGCATCTTGAGTTAGGGAGTGAAAAATTCCATTTGCAACATATTGTCCTGGGATGCCCTTCTAACACAAGGGTCAAGCACTAGGTCACATTGGTGTTGGCAGAGTTACTAACCCTGCTTTGCTGACATCGGTGTAGAGATTGCACGTATTACGGGGATCACTCCGAGGTATACCCACAATTATGAGTGGAAGCCTTTGATTTGGTTTCGGGCTAGATACCCTGCCCTTGCGTGTGGATCAGACTGATGATTGTTCCCCCGAGTTGTACTATTGTTTGTGGTGACCTTAGTGGCTTGTCTCTCTAGGTTCTTACCCAAGGTGACTGTGGAGGGGAAAGTCTTCACAGTACCTGGAATTG
>ML779066.1:4973-37633 GCA_009831015.1 Picea engelmannii | reverse complement strand
TTGACGTTGATCAAACTCACTCGGGCTCCTTGGAGGGTATACCCACGATTATGTGTGGGAGCTTGCACCAGGGTGTAAGTCCGTTAAGCAGGTCGTCAACGTAACTTTTCCACAATAGCCCCGCCCCTTCTCATCTCGTTGTTGCAATGTTGGATTTCATCACCAACTAGTGGCTTCAGAATTAGAAGGTATTGTTTGCTTGGTGATTGTTTCCTAGATTTTGTTTACTAGTGTGTGTTGTTTGTTTATCGAAGTTGACCTTAAGAGTTTCTCCGCGGATCTTGTCACTTATTTACAATTGCTCCCCCACGGTGTTCACATAGAATGCAAGGTTTATCTCCAGAGCATCTGGACGATACTCAACCCTCGCCTACCGGTACACCAGAGGGTTCTCCCCATCAGACTGAAGTCCCTGTGGTTACTCCACCACACAGGGAAACAAGTGATATTCCAGTTGTCACCACACCACCTCCACAGGTAGAACAAACTGACTCTCTAGAAGATTTTTGAATTACCAATACTAGAGAGGACTATCGCATTCGTCGTGGTGAACGACCTTTTGTGCGTTTAAACCCTTCTGACGAAGCCATTGTTACATCTTCTGAATCAACCATTGGGTCTTCTCATGGTGTAGTAGGCCAAGATCCTTTTTGGTCAGGTGATTTCCGACGAGTTCTTTTTGGTACTGAGGCACCTCCTGTATATGAGCTTAACCCTCCGGTATCTCCTGAGACAACAACTACACCAGAGACTACTACTTATCGTTTTGTTCTTCCTCCCGAGATGGCCCATCTTGCGAATACTACGAGTGTCCAAATTGGAACTACTGCGGATACTCTTCCTCCTATCAATACCCAGTGAATGCCTGAGGTTAACCCAAATTTACCTCTTGGTTACCATGCGTTGAATGCTTTGTTGAATGCTTCCAATCCAACACCTCCGCACAAACCAGCTGGTTCTCCAGGTGGTCCTCCTTTTCCTGGGTATGATGTTCCTTGTTTTATCCTGACACTCCCACCTTTTCCTTCTGGTAATCCTAATCCTAGTGGCATTATCCGAACTGTTGCAACAAACCCGCAGATTCCTGTTGGTGGACAGGGTGGTACGGTTCCTTTTCCTTTTCCCGGACATAACACAGTTACTATGCAACCTATGGTTGGCACACAACTTTCGGGTGGAACTATACCTATGATAGGGGGACCAACCTCACCTTTTGGACAAAATATACCTTCTGAATTGGCTCAGTATTGGACTCAGCTTCTACAAAAATTTCCTCAAAATGCTGGGGGGCAACAAACTATCCCTACTGTGGGCCAACCTTATCCAGGTATAACTAATCCTATTTGGGGTTTGGGTCAAACTACTCAACCCCAGGTCCCTACTCAAACTCAAGGTTACAATCCTTAGGGTTACTATCCTATCAGGCCACCACCGACTCATCTAGGACCGTCCCTCTACGGATAGTCTGCTTATGGTTCTACTGGTTTTCCGACAGGGCTTCCACCCCAAAGCCATAAGTACCCACAAGTAAACCGATAGTTACCCTTTCTTGCTACTTTGGACTTACCAGATTTGTCTAGGATTCTGAATGATCATATTTGTCACTCCCCCCAATGGCCTGCTATTCCTACCAAGCTTCCGTCGGATATTCCGAAATTCGATGGTAAGGCGGGGGAGGATCCAAATAATCATGTGATGAATTTTCATCTGTGGTGTTCATCCAATTCTTTGATGGATGACTCCATTCGCCTACGTCTTTTTCAAAGGACTCTTACTGGTTCCGCTATGAAGTGGTACATTGAATTTCCACGAGGTTTCTTCTTCGATTTTAACACCCTGACTATGGCCTTTCTCATACATTACCAGTTGTTGATCCGTTATGATACTGGGACTAAGATTTTAGCTTCTTTTAAACAAACAAAAGGAACTCATATCTCGGATCATATACATGAGTGGAGACGAAGACGACGTCTTATCAAACTTGAGCTCCCTGATCAATTACTGGACGAATGGTTCACGAAATCCTTCGTCAACGAAATTGGTAAAGACATCGCCATGGGTGGTGTTGTTACGGAGGAGCAGGCTATAAGTTGTGCCCAATATCTTGATCTCGTTTATTCGCAAACGGGAACACTTTACGATTTGTTACCTGAACTACCCCATCCTGGTACTTCCAGTGCTTCAACAACTCCAGCTTCCTCGCATGCAGCTGATGGTGTGATTGGTTCTACTCACACCCACTCACATTTTGTTTCAAATACAACCCCTAAATATACATCTTCTAACATTCAAAATGCTTCGTCTCCTGCCCCTCCCGCCGGTAAAACCTCTGAGGTGAACGTTGTTCAATCTACTCCGACCAGTAAAGGTAAATCTAAAAAGGGGAGAGGCAAGAATAAGGGGGGTAAGAATAATAATCCAACAGAACAAACTGCAACTGCTCCTGTTGAAGAGCGGGATAAGCACAAACCACGGTACCCTTGCCTTATCTGTAGTGACGATCACTATACAAAGGATTGTCCTCGACGTGCCGAAGTTTCTAAGTTCCTTCAAGGAACGCCAAAACCACCTCCACCGGCTGTCTTGTCTCAACCCTTCCCGTCTCAGCAACAGACCTCGTTGGTCAGCCATGACCAACCATCTACTTCTACGACATCATATTTTTTGATGTGCACCAGTGATTCTAAGAAGAATGACGTTGCAATCGCAACTAGAGCTAAAGACTATACTCCTTCTAAGGAGAAGGTTGACGATTTACCTCCTGATTTGGTACAACTCTCTCCACCGAACCCACCTACGAATGGTCCTCTTCATCTCGAACGACTGAGTCTTGATACAGTCCTACGACCCCCTAAGGGTGTTGTTCGCAAGTCGGCTTTCAATCCTCATGCTCGTGCGGCCCAGAACTACAATATTGTGGAAGATCTGGCCCAAGCACCTTCAACGATGTCTGCCCTTGAAGTCCTTCAGTCTTGTCCTGCGCAACGAAGGGCTCTGTTGAAATCTATAGGTGGAATTGATCCTACAGATTCGAATTTGATAGTCTTTGACTTGGAAGAACATGTTCCAAGGTTACCCCCTCAGCTTTCTTTTCAGATACAAGTTATTGTCGCCAACAAGAACATTTGTTGAACTGTTGTTGATGAGGGGGCCTCTACATGCGTAATGTCTCTTACTTGTTGGAAGGCCATTGGCTCTCCTCCTTTAATGGAATCACAGAATAATTTGAAAGCCTTTAATGGCTCTGGTTTTAAGCCTTACGACGTTCTTTCATCGTTTCCTGTCACTCTAGAAGGTAAGACGGTCCAAGTTGAAGTGGAAGTTTTCGATGCTCCCTTAGATTATAATCTTCTTCTTGGTCATAACTGGGTAGATTCTATGCACGCTGTTGTGTCAACACTTTTTCGTGTAGTACGATTTCCTCACCAAGGAAAAGTTGTTACGGTTGATCAACTTGCCTTCTTTAACTCTGATACTTGTACTGGAAATGTGTCGTTTATAGCTAAAACCCCACCGGGTTACGAGAATGTCGACGTCGGTATTTTAAAGGACTCTACGTTAATGGGCACTTTCCCCATTCCGCCACCACCCGATTTTCCATGCCCGTCAGCTGCTTCAATTAATATGATATTCATTGTACCTCATGAGCTTCCGGTGTCTTTTGACCCTTGGATAGTCCCTGATCCAGGAGATCATCCTCGTTTCGGCGACGTCATGCCGTTAAGTCCGGTTGAATCGGCTTATCAAGCCATTCAATCGGCAACCCCTTCTGTACCCTCTCTAGAGGAATTGTCTCCCGATCCTTTCCATGTTGTTTTCCCCACTGACGAGATGATCATGTCCGTCATGGAAGACACCCCTTGGGACGATGGGCATCATCGTTCCATACTCTTTCTGGAACAACACACTCTCGAGAACTACCAATGGATTTCGACTCCGTCGACCGTTGTTGTTATATCGACTGTTCCCGGAACTTCACACGATGTGTTTGCCGAAGGGAACCTCAGTAATATATCTCCCACGATTCCCATTGATATTTCAGTTAAACCTGGGATAGTTGAAAATGTTCACATCGGAGCTTCGTGTTCTCCAGAGGAAAGTGTCACTTATACTGCTTTGTTCAAAGAATTTTGTGATGTTTTTGCCTAGAGTTACAAAGAGATGCAAGGTATCGACCCTTCTATTGTTGTGCATGAGATAAAAACGTACCCCGGAGCCAACCAGTCCGGCAGCGCCTCCATCCTGTCCATCCACGTAAAGCGGCAGCTATCAAACTCGAAGTTGAAAAACTTCTTAAAGCCGGTTTTATTTATCCCGTGGCTTTGACAGAATGGGTTTCCAACCCTATACCGATTGATAAGAAAGGTGGTAGTATACGTTTTTTCGTCGATTATCAGGATATTAACAAATCCTGTCTGAAGGACAACTTTCCGACCCCTTTCGTTGACCAGATCGTCGATGACTGTGCCGGCAGTGAAATCGTTTCCCTCATGGATGGATTCTCCGGTTATAATCAGATTAACATCGCTCCTGAGGACCAACATAAAACTGCGTTCATTTGTCCTTGGGGTACTTTCGCCTATCAAAAACTTCCTTTCGGTCTTAAGAAAACGGGCGCGAAGTTTCAACGTGTTATGTCTTATGCGTTTCACGATATAAAGCATATCGTTCAACCCTATTTGGACGATTTGCCAGCTCATTCTTTATGCCGAGTCGATCACCCCAATCATCTCTGAGCAATTTTCGTTCGTTGTCGGTTCTATTGCATTCGTCTAAACCCTCATAAATGCGTCTTTTGCGTAGATTCCGATCGTCTTCTTGGTTTCATTGTTTCACGTCAAGGGATACGGGTAGATCCTATTAAGGTTGAGGCGATTCTCAATCTTCCTCCTCCTTCTTCATTGCACCAGTTACAAAGTTTGCAGGGGAAAGCAAACTTTCTTTGTCATTTCATCCCGAATTACGCCGAGATTACTTGCGGTTTTACAAGGCTACTAAAGAAAGGTTCAGAGTTTGTCTGGGATAAAATTGCCAACAACGCTTTTGAAGCTTTGAAGTTGTCCCTCACGAAAGCTCCACTTCTCTTCCCTCCTGATTATAGTCGTGATTACTTTCTTTATCTTGCCGCTTCCGAGTATACTATCGGCATGGTTCTCGTTCAGGAGGATGATGCACACAATGAACATGTTATATAATACTTGATTCGAAGTCTTACTTCAACTGAAATCAAGTACCAACATGTTGAAAAACTGGCTTTGGCTGCTGTTCAAGCGGTTCAACGTTTTCGCCATTATTTTCTCTCCAGGAAAACTACAGTGATTTCACATTGTAACCCCATGCAACATATTTTGACACGTCAATTGCTGGGGGGAAAGTACTCCAAGTGGATTGTCATTCTCCAGGAGTTCAACTTGGAATTTGATCGCGCCACGTCGAAGAAATCATTAGTTTTTGCTGAGTTAATTTGCGATTTTCCCCACTCTGCCACGGAAAATGTAGCAGTCGATTCATTACCTGATGAATCGCTTTTTCTTATCAGCACCGACGACATTTGGTACGAAGATATCATTATATATCTCCAAACTCAAACTTTCCGGCCTGCCTTATCTAGCAATGAACGATGTCACATCCATTATCAAGCATGTCAATATATTATCCTTGGCGATACTCTTTACCGTCGAGGCATTGACTCTGTTTTTCGATGTTGTTTGATTTTTGACAAGGCTGAGAAAGCTTTGAATGACTGCCATTCTGGAGCATGTGGTGGTCATATGTCTGGGTATGCTACTGCTCAGAAGATCTTACGTGCAGGATATTTTTGGCCTTCCTTGTTCAATGACTACATTACTGTTGTTCAGAAGTGCCATGCATGCCAGACCTACAATCAAAAGATTTGGTCGCATCCTGCTCCCCTTCATCCTGTGGTCTCAGTTGGTCCTTTTGAAAAATGGGGCATTGATTTCATGACATGTCACCCTCACTCGGTCGGGGGGGCATGGTTACATTATTGTAGCTGTTGATTATTTTACAAAATGGGCCGAGGCGATGCCAACATTCGATAATACTGGGAAGACTGCAGCGTTATTTATTTTCAACCATGTCATAACTCGTTTTGGTATTCCTCAGGCTATCGTTACCGATCATGGTAGTCATTTTAGGAATTTTATGATGTCTGAACTTACGGAAAATTTGGGTCTTCGTCATGATAGCTCAACACCCTATTATCCACAGGCTAATGGTCAGGTCGAAGCAATCAATAAATTTCTTATAACTATGATTCGACGGATGATAGGGATACATAAAACTAGCTGTCACACGATGTTGTTCTCAACATTATGGGCATATCGGACATCTGTTAAATCCGCTACGGGATTTACACCCTTTTGATTAGTCTATGGCATGGAAGCCATTCTGCCAATAGAATGTGAGATACCTTCTTTGAATCTAGCTGTAGAACTCTTACCCAATACTTCTACTGAAGAGGAACGTCTTTTGTATCTGATGCGATTAGACGAGACCCGACGTGATGCCACATTAGTAATAGAAGCCCAAAAGAAACGCGTCAAGGCACAGTATGACAAGCATGTCAAGCCTTGTGTTTTCTCTGAAGGTGATCTTGTTCTTCTGTATGAACAAGACAAAGATGTCCTAGGAGCCGGGAAATTCGAACCGATGTGGCATGGTCCCTACATTGTTAGCAAAGTTTTGGCAAAAGGAGCCTATGAGTTAGTTGATTACGACGGTATACCTTTAAGTGAACCCAGAAATGGGTTATACTTGAAGAAGTACTATGCATAAGTCATTTGTGCACAAGTACTTGTATTTTTATGTATCATACTGTGTGTGTGTTACTTTATTTCGCTTTTGACGTTATTTGGTCTCTGCCCTTACGTGACGTTGTGTTTGATTGTCATATTTCGGAGTATTCGCTACCTTATATTGGCTTCGCTGATGGAGCTAGCCGTAGTACTCGGAACTTAGCTTCCGTTGCATGGGCAATCTATGCCCCAACAAACGAGCTCATATCTTTACGAGGTGTATGTATCGACCGAGCAACCAACAACATCATAGAGTATAGCGTCGTTATAGAATTATTGGTTGATGTTATCTCTCTCAGAATTCGTCATTTGGTTGTGCGACTTGACTCGCAGCTTGTAGTACTACAGTTAAGTAATGTTTATTCTATTCGAAGTCCTACTTTATTAAGGGTATATTTTCGGATTCGCCTCCTGGAACGGTATTTTGATCACATCGAATATCAGCAGATTCCTAGACATCTTAATACATTGACAGATGCTTTAGCTAATTATGTATTGGACAGGCATTTAAATCATTTATAAATCAAACACATTACAATTCACACAATGTACAGTAAACCGGTAGAAGCCGTGTATATATATATAACGATCAAAAAGGTTTGTTTTTACAAAATGTTTGTCCGAAGACCAAAATATCAAAAATGGAAGCTTATAGCTTCTACATAGTGATGTCACGGATGACGTTCACTGTAGCACACTACTGCCCTAGCTACCCTGCGGAGCAGTCGGGCCATGGCTGTTGAAACTCCTACAGTATGACGTTGATCGCGTCGTGGAACCTCTTCCAAAGTCATGTCTGGAATGTCTGCGGCCAGGCCTTCTAGGTTCTGCTCCACGATCTGGTAATCCTCAACATACTGTGGTAATATTGTTGCTGCTTCTCCTCGTCTCTGGATAGGAGAAGAGCTAGCAGGTCTATAAGGTCCAACATCTGTGTTGCCAAACAAAATATTTTGAATTAGTCTTTGGATGTGTATATAAAAACAAAAACATTTAAATATGTTAAAAATACAAAAACATTTAAAAAGAGAAAATTTGTGTACTTCTTACCGAGGTCTCCCCACTGTGCGTCCTCAGGTAGGGCTAGATCTGGATCTCCTCGGAAATCCAAGCCGGCATATGCATAGTCGTCAACCATCAACATATGGTTCTGCAACCAGTCAAAGAAAATATCGTCATATTTGACGATTGGTCCTGCCACATGTTAGGCCATGAGTTTACACCATCGTAACATCCTTGGATCCCTGGGACCCGGAAAGTGCCACTCAGCCTGTAGTCTAAAAACGGGGACCCTCTCACAGAAGAAAGACACCAACAAAGATCCATATCCAAACTGTTTCAGTTCTCCACGCCTGCACTTGGTCAGTTGTTTCTTGATACTGCGCAATACTGCATCAGCCCAGTTAAATACTCGGGGCTTAGTACACTCGATGGCGTACTGGAAATAACTATGCAATGCCATATGTGGTTAGGCACTTCCATCCATCCGAGAAATCGTGAAGAGAATGGTGCGGAGAGTCAAGTCAGTTACTCCCCATATTGCCACTTTCCCTTTCTTTCTTTCGGCCTCGGGTACACAATATTGGTTGCAGTATTCACTCATTGTCAAACCACCCCTTCTGCTGCCGGTCAAACTGACATAGGACCCTCGCCTGGATAACCCGGTCAAGAAATATATGTCCTCAATGTCAATAGTTAATGTGTGAGCCCCAACAATGAAAACTTGCTGGTCCGGATCCCACATTCGGACTAAGTACTCCAGTAATCGAATTTGGGCTCTCATGCCCGGGATACGGAAATATTTTAAGAGACCACAGTCTCTTAGTGCAGCTATGGTGGGGGGGTGATTTTCGACGTTTGTGTTATCCTCCTTGTGTTCCCATTCTCGCCATTCGAGCACCATGATGGTGGCTATTAACTTGCATAAGAAATATATGAAGATGGTTAATGATCTTAAAAATGGAATAAAATCTTTTTATTGGCTAAATGTTTTAAAAAATTTTGAGTTCTACGCTGCTCGCAGGTGCCCTACTACACACAATGCGAACTTCTCGCAGACGCCTTAAGGCCCACCTGCGAGAATGAGTCATTCTCGCAGGTCCCGTATGGGCCACCTGCGAGAATGCCTCCACGCGCATAGGGTTCTAAAAACTAGTTGAAAACTGAACTTTTAACCAATAAAATCAATTTTTTAAACCATGAAAAGGTCAGGAATGGAGAACTTACCAAAGTGCTGCTGACGGCTCGTCAAATGATCACCCGTAGCTCCCGGAAATCGACACTGAATGCATAGGGTAAAAGGAAGGTTTTTTGAACTCAATGGTAAAAGTGTGAAATGGTATGGTGAATTTAGTGATTCATTCTTTTAATTACTTTTTACTATATCAAATGTGGGTTTTTTATGTTTATTTATTATTTAACCCTAATCACTAATGTGAAAATGAGTGAAGTGATTTGCAGGAACGAAATAGGATGATTATGGACAGTTTTTCCTAAGGTGTGGTGTGTTTTTGATTGTTTGTTATGGTTTTGACATGAAACCTCGAGCGCCTTTTGTCCGTTCTTGCGCTTGTGAAAAACATAAGAACGTGATCGAGCATCGTTTTATATCTTTTTCGGGCTCACTGTGGTTATATGAAAAAGGAACCCCCCTGGAGTTATCTTTAAGCTCTTTTCAGACTCTCTAAACATGAAAAGATTGTCGAGCGATCTTGCTATTTTCATGCTTGCTAAAGTATTTGAAGTATGAGTCCTTCGAGCAATAGTTTAACCCTTTTTCGGTCTCGTTGGACTACTGTACGAAAAAAGAACTGAGAGAGTTCTCTTTTAAGTGTTTTCCAAACTCTATAATCTTGAAAAACCTTCGAGTTTACTATCTCTGGACTCGTTAAACAAACATTGACAGACCCATAATGGGACCGAACCACTCCTTCCTAGGGTTCGTTAAAAATACTCCGAGGGACTCGTCTGAAGGATGAGCTTATATCAACAAGCATATGTGATCCTCTTCAAGCTTGCGTAAAAATAAAAAGGTACTTACCAGAAATGGTGGGGGGAAATTTGGGAAAGGGATATGTTTCATCATTGAATTGATTGGCAGTAAGTGTCGCTCTTGAACATGACACCCCCTTATTCATCATTTGAAGCCGGTTTGGGAAATCCATTTGTCTCTCATTCGATTTGCTACAAGGTCATTTCCTGTGTCGTCTTTGAGTCAAGGCTGCCAAATCATTGGTCGTGTCATTCATATGTTCAAGAGAAGTCCATATAAAACCTATATTGAGTCGGTCATCTGCAATTATCCATTCTCTTCGTGTCGGCCTTCCCTGTGTCCAAAGTCCGATTGCTATATGCTCTATTTCACCATCAAACTCTATTACTCATTTCGTGTCATTGATGGGGGATACATCAAGGCCCTCCTATGACGAGTTTTGTTCCGTCGACTTCAGCACATTATCCGGAATCAAGACTTAGAAATTATTCAGTACCTTGGAGCTTGCATGCCTCAATGGCATGTTTCCTCGCTTTCAATAGTGGGTTTACATCATTGACCCCTGATCGAAAGATTTTGTCGGATGTTCGACATCAACTCATTTATTCACAGTTGATGGATTGTACTTTAGTACCTTCGGAGTCATTGACATCAATGGTGATTTCCCTCGCACTTGTTAACGGTTACATCAATGGCTGGTAATCAAGTGGTTTCTACCATGTTCGACTTCGACTCATGTAATCACATGGTTAGATTCGTACTTTTGGGCGGCGAGATTGAAGACCCTGGATATTGTCTTTATGATCCAGGTTGCGATGGAGTATGTATAATTTGTGACACATAGATCCACAGTGTATTCAGGTGGCTACGCTATTTTTTGATAGCATGGATCCACAGTGTATGATGGGTGTCCATGACCTTTGTTTATGATGTCATCAGTCTATGATCTGAGTATGGGAATGCCTACCTCAGAATTGATATACATGATATTCTGTTGATGCTTGGATGTTTGCAGGTTTCCGATTAGATGTGATCTTGGTTCTTGACACACACATGCAGCTTACAAAGTCTATCGACTGTCACTGGTTCCAATCTCATACTTTGGGGGGCATTCTGTTATCCATAATTTTGGTTGTCATGATGAAGTGATGATGATGAAAAATCAAGCCCTTTCACTAAGACACTTTCCTGAGAAAAGTTACATTTTGTCTGCTTCCAGAAATCGTGTTTTTAAGGGAGGTTCGCAGGCTACCTATATATTTGCCTGCGAGAATCCATGATTCTCACAGGCTGCTTTAAGCTGGAGTGTGAGGGGTTCGCACTGTACCTAACTCTCAGGGTGCGAACATCTTCTAGAGGAGGAAAAAAGATAAAATCTCGAACCTTCTAGAAGGGAATATTCTAGAAGGGTGAGTTGGCATTAGAATGGTTGGCAAATACTGGTTTTCCTAATATCTTGGGATCATTCCTATCCAAGTAACTAATCTATCCTCTCCTATATATTGAGAGGAATTCTCATGGAAAAGGTTAGACTCAAACTAGCAAGAGATTGATTGGAGAATTAGTGAGATATTGTATGAAGGACTGATGCTACAACAGCTAGAGACACCAGCAAGGTCATCAAGAGTGGTTGATTTTCTTCATGCATGAGCAAGTGTGTGTGTCAGAGCTAGGAGCCATCGAAAGGAGATCTACAACATCAAGGCTCAGGTTGTAAGTTTCACTTTCTATCAATTTAATACAGTAATGTGTCCCTTTCCCATAAAGATGATGTCACTTTATTACATAACTCCTTGATCATATGTATAGATTAGCTATTGAATATATTGATGTGCTTTCACTTCGATTGGGTTGTACTATTGTGATCTGAATGGCACAAGAGCATTGAAGCGAAGCTTGGAACAAAAGAGACCCAAGGAAGCGTTCATAAGGTATGTCTATGACCCTTGTCTCTTAGTTCATTCAATAGGTTAAATCTAGGGAAAGAGTATCATTCTGTCATGTTTTTTTCTAGATCCAGGTGGATCTAGGGAGATTGGTTTGTGTCCGCACTTACGGATTAATCCTGAAACACCAGGACTACCCCCAAAGAGAGATATCGATTTCTCTATAAATTTGATGCCTGGAGCAACTCCAGTATCAAAGACTCCCTACAGAATGAGTACACTAGAGATGAAGGAACTACAAATGCATCTTGAAGAACTTAGGAAGAAGGGTTATATATGCCCAAGTGTTTCACCTTGGGGTGCCCCAGTCTTATTTGTGAAGAATAAAGATGGGACATTGGGACTGTGTATTGACTTCAGACAATTCAACAAAGTAACTATAAAGAACAAGTATCATTTGCCAAGGATTGATGATCTCTTTGATCAGTTAAAGGATGCAAGGATATTTTCAAAGATTGATCTTGGATCTGATTACCATCAAGTAAGGATCAGAGATGAAGACATCAGCAAGACTACTTTCAGGACAAGGTACAGTCATTATGAATTTATAGTAGTTCCATCTGGGCTATCAAAAGCACGAGATGTTTTCATGTGCTTAATGAATGGTGTTTTTTGGGAATACTTAGACACATTTTTCATTGTATTTTTGGATGACATCCCTGTATATTCCAAGTTAGAAGAAGAGCATGAGAATCACTTGAGGATGGTGTTACGAGTGTTAAGAGAGCACAAGTTGTATTCCAAATTGAGAAAGTGCTCATTTTATCAGAACCAAATTCATTATTTGGGGCATATCATATCCGAATAAGGGATAACAATAGACCCTGAAAATATTGAAGCTATTAAAGGGTGGATAGCACCGAAGAATGTGACAGAAATCAGATCCTTCATGGGTTTAGCTGGAAACTATAGAAGATTCATTGTAGGTTTTTCAAGGATTTCTCACCCAATAACTTCCTTGCAAAGGAAGGGGGTGAAGTTTCAATGGACAGCAAAATGTGAAAATAACTTCCAGCAATTGAAGAAGTTGTTAACCAGTGCTCCAATCATGAGGATTGTTGATCCGAATGAATATTTTGTGGTTTTCATTGATGCATGCAAAGAAGGACTTGGCAGAGTCCTCAGTCAGAATGGGTTTATGATATGTTTTGAATCTAGAAAATTGAAAGATCATGAAACGCTCTGTGCCACTCATGATTTGGAGTTGGAAGCCATAGTACATGCCTTGAAGAAGTGGAGGAACTACCTCATGGGGAAGAGGTTTGAGTTAAGGATAGACCATAATGTTCTGAAATATTTGTTTGATTAGCCAACTTTAAATTCCAAGCAAAGCAGATGGTTGGAATTCCTTTGTGAGTATGAATTTGATATCATGCACATCAAAGGAAAAGAGAACAAAGTGGTTGATGCACTTAGCAAGAGAGTGCATGAACTACATGCTACAAATAGTATCATGTATCAAATTGATCTTAAAGGCAGGATTTTTGAGGCTGCAAAAGAAGATTTGCAGTACATGGAGATAGTAACAAAATTACAGCAAGGTAAAATGCAGCAGAAAGTTGAAGATTATGAATTGGGAAATGATGGAATTCTCTTGTACATGAACATGATTTATGTACCCAATTCTAATGAATTAAGGAGTACGATATTGAAGGATATGCATATTGTACCTTATGATGGACACTCAAGATATTCGAAAACCATTGTCATTGTCAAGAGCCAATACTATTGGCCAAGAATGAAGAGGTAAATTGTTGAGTACATTGCTAAATGTCTGGAGTGTCAAAAGGTCAAGGCTGAGCATATGCACCCAACTGGGTTGCTGTAGCCATTTCCCATTCCTGAGTGGAAGTGGGAAGTGGTGACAATGGATTTCATCACCAATTTTCCCAGAACAATCAAGCAGCATGATGATATCATGGTGGTGGTGGAAAAACTTACCAAAGCTTCCCATTTCATTCCAATGAATATTACTCACAAGGAAACCAATGGTGTTGATATTTATATGAGGGAAGTAGCACGCTTGCATGGAATACCCAAGACAATTGTGTCTGACAAAGACCCAAAGTTCACCTCAAAGTTATGGAAGGGATTATTCAAAGGGTTTAGAAAAAATCTAAACTTCAGTATAGCTTATCATCCTGGGTTTGATGGGAAAATAGATAGGGTGAACCAAGTGATAGAGGATATGTGAAGAATGTATTTGATGGACAAACTATTAAAGAGGAAGGATTATCTACACTTGGTAGAATTTGCCTACAACAATGGGTACTAGGAATCCCTGAAGATGAGCCCATTTGAGGAACTTTATGGTAGAAAGTGCAACACACCAATAAGATGGGACAACCCAGTTGATAGAGAAGTGATTAGGCCAGAGATGCTCAGGGAAATGGAAGAGAAAATGTTGAAGATAAAACATAATTTAAAGGTTTCCCAAGATAAGCAGAAAAGTTATGTGGACAAGGGAGGAACTCACATGGAGTTTGAAGTGGGTGATCATGTATTCTTGAAAGTCAAGGCCAATAAAATTTCGCTCAAGTTGGCAAATTGTTCCAAATTGGCAGCTCGTTACTGTGGGATGTTTGAAATCCTGGAGAAAATTGGACCAATAGCTTATATGATTGCATTTCCTGCATATATGACCATTCATAATGTATTTCATGTATCATTGCTTAAGAAATATATACTTGATGCTAATCATGTTATTTATTGGAATATGATTCAGGTGGAGCACGAAAGTGCTTTGCAAGTGCATCTGGTATGCATTATGGACTAGAAAATCAAACAGCTTCAGAATCGATCCATAGGGATTTTAAAGGTCCAATGGACCTAGTACGTTCCTCAGGACACAACTTGGGAGAATGAATATGCTATGCAGGAAGAATACCCACATCTTTTTGAATATTTTTGAAAAATCTTACTGTAATATGTAAATATGGTGCACTGAGGACAGTGCATAAATAAGGGGAGGGGATTGTAATACCCCAAGGTTGATCCCCTTTTGAATTGTAATGATGTTTAATGATGTTTATAGGCTGGTGAGCCAAGTATATATAATTTGGTAAGATTATGTGTTTATTATGCCGGAGATCTTAGATACAAAGGCCAATGAGCCTATTTTTGTATATGTAATTCTGCAGATCATTAATAAAACACATCGCTGTATGTATACCAACCACGAAGAAAGAGTTATGGGGGAATAAGCTCCACTAGGAAGGGAAAGGGAAATGTGATGAGAGGCTGGGAAAAAGGGGCTAAGCTTGAGGGCTTAACCCAAGGAAACACTATAATATATTCCTAAAAGACTAAGGTTCGACATAACCTATTATCCTAAGTCCCTTTGAGGATAGGAATGAACTCCAAGTGGAGAGGAATGAGCTCCTAGAGATCCAAGTGTCATATAGGACACATGTAGATTTATGTGGGAAATTCCATTGTTGTGGGTGGGGGCGGTGAACCATTCTTTCCATATTTCCTCACATGATCACTCACGATTATGGCCATCCTTCGCACCCAATCACTCACACACTGAGCAGGCATGCAGACAACCAATTCCGCCATTGTTGAACCCTCTACCATCGTGAGGCTCTGTAATTTACTGAGTCGTCCCTTGCCTTAACCAATTTTACTACTGTGACTACCTCGTTGACTTAAGATTTGGACAGAAGAAGCAGGTTTTCAGACATGTGGTTTGATGAGGCGAGTTTTTAGGCTCATGGGTTGAAGACACAGGTTGTCAGGCCTGTGATAAACTCTCTCTAGGTGAGAGAGGTTGTTGGGGAAGTGATTTCTCTTGGATGGAGTCCAGCAGCAGCTACAGAGCTCTAAGAATTCCTAATCTGACCTGTTTTTGAAGCCATGAAAGGGAAGTGGAGAAGTCGATGGACTGTGGAATGGTGAAGGTGTATATTCTCGGGGTGGGAAGGACATGTGGGGAATGATATTATGTGATAATTTGGCATAAGTAGGCTCCTTAGAGGGAATACTTCCTGTTGCATTGTGTAGCTTTCCGTAGCCTCCACCTAGCCTAGGATTTCCTTGCCCCGGGTGGAGTTTAGTCCTAGCTCGAGGTGACCCACTGCTGATAGCTTGGAGACGTATGGTGTAAGGATGGGAGGTTTGTGGAAGGTATGCACACAGTCTATGGTCTTTTCATAAAAATATAAGTACCAAATCTATGTTAATTGTATGTTTTGTATCTTGTACATGTGTTATAATGTTATCATAATTTCCATATATATTGCATGTATGTGTTTAGTGTTGCTTCCGCATGAATATGTGTATGAGAAAAATGTCTATATATTTTAAATTTGCATTAGATATATATGTATATCAGAGCATGATAGTTTCAAGTGTCATGATATGGCCTGGGCGGTTGGGTATGTTACAATCTAGTTTCAGAGCAGTTTGGTTTTGAAGTAGTGGTGTGTCTTCAGCCACGGTGGTCGAGCGGCATGACAATTTGGTATTAGAGTTCAAATTCAGTAGCTAGGTAGTGGCGTTTTTAGGCTCGATAGCCCGGGGATACTACAATTGTAGTAACCAATTGCAGTCAAGAATATCAATTTCCAGTTCAAATATCACCAATTAGGCTTTGACCTTTAGGTTTCCCGCATTTCATGGGATAGGAAGAGATGATGCGGAACAACATTGGTTCACTTGTGAAGCAATCTGGTTTGTAAATTGAGTCATATATGAGGTGTCTAAAATCATGCAGTTAGAGACTGCATTCAGATATAGCGCTTGGACGTGGTACATTAAGTATAAATTTACTGCGCTAGCAAGACATATGAGGTCCCTCATAGAGATAAAGAGAGATCTCCTTAGGGAATTCCAGAAACCTAAGTCAGTGATCTGAAATGGATATGAACTAATGAATGGGTAAGAATTAGTACATGTAAGACAAATTAACAATCTATGAATCTTATTTAAACTATGTAAAACATAGGTAAATGTAAATTCAAATAAGACAAAAAAAGTGAGGAAATAATTTTTTTGAGAGTTAATGAAATGGAAAACAAAATAATAGAGGAGAAGGTTGAGTAATGGAAGAAAAGAGACGTGTCTGTTGGCCTTACCTTACCCCCTATCTCTCCCTATTTCCTTATTCCCTCTCATTCTCAAGGGATATTCTTTTGGCCATGAGAGGAAGAACTAAAGAGAGCCATAAAGGAATTGTATCGAATATTGCCGAAATCAAAAGAATGAACCTCTAATATGGTTTTCCCATTTGGGTTTCTAGGGTAAAAAACATGTCTCAATGATTTGTGTTTCCCTCTGTGTGTTGAGTAATTTACTATTTAACTCGCAATTGTGGTTTATTTAAGTTCATTAGTTTTTGTTTAATGGCTACTCTGTATCTTATTAAGTTTTTTTGAGTGGATAAGGAGTTATTTGTTATGTATTTTTATTTTACTGTGTTATAGGTTTCTCTTGAAATCATATTGGTTTAACGATGGTTATCAATTCCAACAACCATATATCCTCCATCATTGAGTGAATTGGGCAAGGGGAAATCCATAGTCCTCCTTTCGAAGCTACTGAAAAACTTGCTAAAACAATATTTCTCTCTTGGTAGTCATTATCTCTCTCTGGAAGGTGAATTTCATGATTTGGATGGTGTTTTGAAGTCCCCAAGAACCGTTTGGTTTTGTAGGTGTAGTTAGAGGTTAGAGGATTGGTTTTCTCCTTTGATGGGAATCCCACGACTGTCCTCTAGTTGTGTGTATTTCCCACACTCAAACCCTATTTATTGGGTGTCCCTTGGATCATCATCTTGTTGTCTAACATGACCACACCAAAATATGTGTCCTCTTGCTACATGTTACAACCCCCATGCCTAGGGGTAACTAGAGGAACTCATGTCTCATGGACCACAATGGAGACAATGATCCCATCCATGGTGATTATCAACATGTCCAGAGATGGTATCCCAATAGACCCCCTCAAATATCCTCTTACAACTACAGATCAACCAAGCTCATCACATCAAGAAAAATCAATGTATGGTGTTGTAACATAGCTCAAATTTTTCATAAAATTTAGAAACAAATTTTATGTGTTTAGTTCTTCTTTAAGATTTTGGTTTTCTTTGTATGCTAGGTGAATAAAATTGGAATAAACATTTAAAATTTTATAGGTTTCTATTTATTTTCATTTTTTTAGTCCATACGTAGTGTTAGATTATTTATATTTTATGTTCTATTTTAATTATAAGATTAGTGTTTAGTTTTGTTTAAATAAAATCTCATTATTAAATGTTATCACAAACTTTAATAATAAGTTGATTTTACCTAAAGTTATATTGCATAGTTTTGATTTAATAAAGTGCATGTTTCTTGGTAGATCTAATTGCATGCCCAATACTCTAAATCAATAGTCCAGGATCCATCATGCCACCCCCCCCCTTGCATGTTCGACGGTTAATGAAAGGGAGGGGGGTCGTGAAACTCAACTAGAGTTAAACTTCTTTTGACGTGTCATGCGACTGTTAATTGCACCCCCATGGCTTATGGTTAGCCTAACCAAACCCATATCCCCCTCATTATCAATTCTCTATTGACATATGTAACAAAGGACGTCAACAAGAGGTAAAGGTAAAAGTGAATTTTATTTACTTTTAATTAAAACCCCCCCCCCCCAATAAAAAATTTCCACGTATTTAATTACGTTTTAAAAAAGGAGGTAAAGGTGAAGCTATGGTTTATCTGGTTTTATGAAGAATTTGAGCACCGGGTAAATACTCCAACACCATCCTCCATCATCATACCAGTCCTAGTCCTTTCCCAACTAAATATTTCTACAAGTAATTCAAAGTCCTTTAAGCTCTTCTAGTTTCATTATTTAAAATGGAATCCTCTCATCCCACTAAAGTCAAGATATATTTAGTTAATAAAAATTTAAGGATGAATATTTAGTTAATAAAGACAAGGATATATTTGATTTGGTCCTTTCGTTCAATTATTTTGAATTACACTAGTAGGATAATCAAAATTTTAGAGATTTGGTCAACCACTATCACGCTTGGGAATCATAATTAGTGAAGCTTTTGATGCCCCAAGTTTATGATTTTCCTGATTTTGTTGTCTGGTGTGCCTCAAACTACATTCCCTATAAGAGATCCATAATTTCCAAGGATGGGTTTTTCATCATCGAACTAATTCCCCAATCCATTGTTGAAATGTTAAGGTTTCCATTAAACCTCGACAATGAAATGTTAAATGAATTTGTAATGGCCAAATGTTTTAGAGAATTGAAACATGAGGATAGAGTCGTCCTATTACAGTGATAGAGTCATCCTATTACATTCCTATTATCCATTGTTGTTTTAGTTGCACAGAAATCGAGAATATTTTTGTGGGTATTTTCTGAGTATTTTTGGCACATTTCCCAAGGCAGTTGTACAACATTTAATTCCCAGAATTGTGTTGTATCATTTGGCACAGATTTTGAGGCAATCATATAGTAGAAAAGAGGCACATAAATCAAGGAGAAAACATATACATGTGTGAAGGAAATTATGGCACGAATTTCTAGGAGTTTGGCTCATATTTTATGTGAAAGCTTGGCACAATTTTCGAGCTAAGTTTGTCATTAAATTTTTGAATATGAATATGTTGTAAAAGAATTTTCTCTGAATATCTAAAATAATAAAAAAGCCCTATCTCATTGGTTTTCCCCTTGTGTGTTTTTCCAGGGTCATTGTTAGACCAAAAATGTCTGTGTAAATTTTTTGAATATTGTGTTGTTGATATGGTTTTATTTATGCATTAAATATTGTTCAGAATCCTCATGTTTCAGTTATGAAAATTTGCTTATATGATGAGTTTATTTGGCTATCATATAACAGAGTTTGGGCATTAAACATTGGTTGAAAATCAGTGAGACATAAAACTGGGTGGGGTTTGAAATTTTACAGTTTTAACCCTAGAATTTGTTCCTTGACCTAAGTGAAGCTAGAAAAAGGTAAAAAAATGACACCTATGGCCCAAATGTGTTTGCATCTTAGGTACCTTCTTCCTCAATGTCTAAATCTTAAGACCCAAATGTGCTTGCACCTTAGGGTTTAGACTCTACCTCTTTTGTTTCACCTAGATCAATATTCAAGCTAATGCATTTGAGAATCCATAGGACCTAGGAGAGAATGACATTGATCTAGGAGTGTTAATTTTTCTAAAGTGTTTGTTAAAATCAATATTCACTATCTTTCAAACATCCTACTAACATTTCTAACCTAAAACCTAGAAAACTTATACTATTTCTTGTTGATGTTATAAAAAAATTCTACAACCACTGAAAACTACATTAAATTGTTGCATACACCTATCTAGAAGTGGCTTAACTTGTTCAGAAATCACCTCTAGAAATTTGATAATAATCTACTTGTTAAATGCTTATTTATGTGCACTATTACTTGTTGTTGTTGCAATCTATATATTGTTGTTATATAATTGGTTTATTGTTGTAATTTGCAATAGCAATAGCAATTTTTACTTGTCTAGTGTCTAAAAGGACATTTTTTCATTATATAACTTGAAAATTGTCTCTATATACTACAAGTTATTTATTCTCTCATATAGGTACAAAAATTGTCTCGTTATATCATTTACCCCTTTCCTATACCTAGACCTAACTAACAGGTGATCAAGATAGGGGGTGGTAGGATTAGCTAAATCCTACTATTTGATCCCTTGAGGTCACCAGGGAAGCCTCCCTTGTGTTGGAACTCTTCCATCACTAAAATGAGGGAAGTCTCTACTTAGGTGATAGTGGTAGAATATTCCATAGTTACACAAGGTTTTGGGATCTTGTGGAGGGATTTGCACAACTACAAATATTGTGATAACATTTTAGTGTCATTGTCGGGGAGGATTGAGTCATTTTCCAAACGAAATATTTTTTGAAAAATTACCTTGAAGCCCTTATATATAAGTTTACCTAGCGACTCCAATGAGGATAGAATTCCTCACCTTCCTTTGATGATCCTCGAAGGACCATCTGGTGACTCCACTGAGGGTAGAATAACATTCCTTTGATGATCCTAGAAGAACCATTTGGTGACTACACTGAGAGTAGAATCCATTACATTCCTTTGATGATCCTAGAAGGACCATTTGACAACTCCATTGATACATTTTCAGTTTTCTCTTTCCCAAGTAATGGAATTATGGCGTCCTTTCCTTTTTGTGAAGTGTCCCCTTCTATTGATTTTGAAAGCATCCTTGGATACCCAAACATGTTTAAGGAAGGATGGTCATAGAACTTTACAAGATTCAAATGATCGTTTATTACTCATGTGGTGAATTTATTAGACTACATATAGGGGGTGGCGAAACATGAGGATATATAGATAATAATGTTTATATGTTCCCTACCTTTTTATGTAAAAGATTGGGTCAAATATTGTTGCAAACCAAAAGCCATATATTCTCTCATAGATCTCATTAGGAGATTTCTTGAGTATGGGAACCCACAATCTCAGACATATGAGGGAACTCTTCAAGAACTTGCAGCAACCCTTGAAGAAGAAGGTTTTTTCCCTGACCATCTTATAGAAGATATTAGGGAAGCACACATCCACTAAGAAAACTATGTTGGGAGTATTTATCCTCATGATGAATACATCTATGAAAAAATAGAACATTGTGAAGACATCTCCCAAACATTGAAGGAAAGGGTTCAAGAAGATAAGAAGTTATGAAAGCAATTGGTTGATCGTTGTGAACATGTATGTGTGTTGATTGAGATTTTTGCACTAATATAAGAGTAGCATGACCTCATATTGGATAGGTATGAGCAATGTCTTGAAGATTTATTAGAGAAAAGACTCGCTAAATCATGTTTCTGGGTAAAGACAATATGTGCCATCATTCGAGAGAAATATGACCAACATTGGGTTTTATCCAAGATATTGGAGTTGAATGTAGACAGGGAAGAATGGGAGGATTTAGAAGAAGATACAAAACTTGACAAATTTCTCCCTCAAAATGACAAAGAAAAATATGAAGAACCTTCATATCTTGAGTATGCTTTAGATAATAATCTTGAAGGTCATGCATCTCCAAGAATAGAACCCAAGGAAGAAGTCTATGAAAAGGGTTACCAACCCCTTGAAGAGGAAAAAGAATCACCAAATGATTCTATTGAAAACAACAAATATTTGATTGAAGAATGAGAATATGAAGGGGTGACTCATGAGTAAGATAACCAAATACACGAGATAGAGCATGAGTGTAGTGTCCCCAAGGCCGAGCCCGTTGTAAATCGTGTTCTGAAATGAATTGTAATTATGTTTTATAGGCTGGTGAGCCAAGTTTTTATAAGCTAGAGGCTTATGTGTTTGTTAGGCCAGCGAGCCTGAGTGTTGAAGGCTAGGATCCTGTTGTTGTATATGTAATCACGCAGAACAATTAATAAAATATAAACACCACCATGTGCAGACCGACCACGATGAATGAGTGAAGGGGGACTGAGCATCCACACAGTGGGCAAGGAATTAGGGGTTGGAAGGTGGGAAAAGGGGCTAAGTGTTGATCCTAGGGGCTAAGCCTAGGGGGCTTAAGCCTGGGAATAATATTTTAATATTATCCCAAAAGACATGTGCATTTTATGTTTTATCCTAAGTTTATGGAAAGGGGAGAACATGCAAGGGAGACACGTGCTGGTGGAACGCATGCAGTTTCATGGGTGACAAGTGTCAACCCTGACGCATGTGACTAAAACGGCTAGGGTGAGCCGTGAGAAGGGTTCCTCCTCCATTCCACCCGACTACCTAAGCGTGTAGAGAGCGTTGAACAGTACGACCAACCCAACCTCTGGAAGAATACCTCGTGCATTCCGAAGAGCCCAGAAAAGAAAAAACCTGTGTTTGTTTCTGCAAATCCGTGTAAACCCTCTTTTCTGAGAGCTGAGAAGATTGTGTTCATTTTCTGAAAAGCCTGGTCCATCCTCCCCGTTCTACACCAGAGAGTCTCTGTAATTCCCTGCAGAAATTGCTTGTCACGCAATTCCGAAAATCAACACCGTGAGACCTTGCCGCCATTGCTGAGCTTGTTTGAGAAGTCTGAGTCTGTATTCCCGATTGACTGTAGTAGTCATGCAGAGATGGACTGCACGTGATTTGTTGTCCAGTGCAGGTGGTAATTGAGCCTGTGTATGCCCTCTCTCAAGGAGAGGGAGGTGGCTATGGTTAGAAGAGGCAGGTTGTCAGGCCTGCGAGCAACTCCTTCCAGGTGAGAGAGTTTGCTGGGAAGTGGTTCCCTCCAGAGATTGTCCAGCACTAGCTTTAGGCTCTGAGACTTCCTGATCCGACCTGTTGCCGAGACCCAGAGAGGGAGGTTAGCACCGATGGACTGTGCTTGTGAAGGTGTATACTCCCGGGTGGAACATGCATGTGGGGAATGAGAGTCTGGTAGTAGTGGGCGTAAGATGGCATCCTGGGAAGAACCCTTCCAGATTGTATGTGTTGTTTTCCTTGTAACCTCAACCTAGCCTAGGATTCCTTGTCTTGGGGTGGAGCTTGGTCCCAGCTCGAGGGTGACCCACTGATGAGCTGATGAGCAGTGTGGTCTAAGGCTGGGAGGTTCGTGGAAGGCTTGCACTTGGTTGGTGGAATCTAAAACTGTTAAAAGATAAGTATCTGATTATGCCTTAAATCATGTTTTGCAGGACTGTGCTGCTTATGTTATCATGATTTCCACTGTGTATATGAATTAGTATGAAATGCTATTGATTGTTAGTTATGGCAGTAACTCATATGAATACTCTGTGTAGAATGTGTTTATTTGTTTAAATGCATGGGATTTATAATACCTGTATGAGTTATGTGCAAAGTGGTGTTATAGTCTTCTTTTAATAGCATTTAAACCTTGGTAGCCAGAAAAGGTGCGCTACAGTTTGGTATCAGAGCCAAGGTTTCGACACTGAGCCTAGATGGGCTAGTGGAGCAGTCTTTGGACCGAGAATGCAAGGGGAAATTGGGTCTAGAAGGCCAATTTCGGACCTTGGTTTGCTCCAAAATGTCAAGGAGTTACTTGACGAGTTTTTAAGCTCAGGAGGTATAGCAGCGTTATGAAACCGCCGCTAGTGTGGTATAAGTCCACAGGGAGAGAGGATTCCACACCAGAAGTGTAGGAGCTTTAGGATCTGTTCGGGAGGGAAGGTGAACCCGCGTGACCGTTAGATCTGGAAAGTGTGCACGGGGTTTAAAGCCCTTTGGAAATTGCACAGGAGTGTGGAAATCGTGATACGCGAAATCCTGAATTAGTTAGGAACCGTCTGAGCCGTCAGATCTCGGCTGGAAAACCCGACAGTCGTTGGATCTATCGGGAGATATCTGAGGGTTAAAACCCCAGAGAATAGGGACTAAAGTCTCAAAATAGATCTGAACCATCTGAATGACGGAGGCCATGTGTCGTGAGATTACCCATTTCAGGAAATCAGAAATCGCGGAATCAAGAATCCTGATGACGAGGGCTCAGGATTTTTCGTGATGATAAACCCGATGAACGGACGGGATTCTTTCGGAGGATCTCAGAGTCTGTGACAACCATTAGATGTGAGGAAGAGATGTCAGCTTTAAGCTGGGGTGCGAATGTTCATTAAGGTAAGTAATGAGAATATCTAGACGACCAGAGTCCACCCGCCCAGATCTACGGCTGAGGTTCAATTCCGGAGCCCCCTTGTTGTTCTACCTTTAGCGGTGGGGGGGGGGTCCAGAATCGGACGTGCAACTCTCGAATGGTTGAGATTAATTCACCTTGATCAACGGTGCTCAGGTGAGTTCCGGACCCCCCTTACCATTCTGCCTTTAATGGGGGGGGGTCCAGAATAGTGTGGCGTGTGAAATGGGGCCCCCTCTGCCACCTGTACTCCACTTAAAAGTGCGTGATGCGATTGATGTTGTAGATCTGAGAAAGATCTGACCATTGGATTTTTCTAGGAATGGAAGTGGACACATGGAGATGTACCACGTGTCAGTGGGTCAAGAAGAGAAGCAAGAGAGGTGGGACCCGATGACGTCATTAAAAGCGACGTGGTCCCTCATGAACGTGCCACGTGCCACCGTGGTTGTGGGTGACCACTGTGCTATGTGGGCCCGGAGGATAAAGTAAGTCAGAATTTCGGAAGTCGGGTTTTGGAAAGGAAAACAAGTTTGAAAGCCTCGTGGGCCGAAAACCCGAAACCCAAAGTCTCGAAATCCTGAAGTGCCGAAAATGAAATTTTTGAAAACCCAAAAATTGCAGAGCCGAACGAGAGCTCAAAAAGCTTATTTGAATCGAAATGTCTTTTGTTTTTGTTCGTATTGGCTTATAAATGTTGAGGAATTTTCCTTAAGGTTTAATGGCCTGACAAACCTCGAATTTAATTGCACAGTGCATGTGCAGAGTTCAACGAAGGTCAAGACTACAGTTAAACAACGTCGAGTATGGAGTGGGGAGAGGTGCAGATTACCCCCGAAACAGAAGACGAATGGGAAGGAAAGGATGTCAATATGGGATTGGAAGGATCAAAATCCAATGGGCACGGAAAAGAGAAGGATAAGGAAGGACACATAATGAAAATCATTGAAGGATTGCAAAGAGAGGCCAAGGCTTGCTGAGCTGATAGTCAAAAGCTCATGAAAGTCAGGAATCGACAGGGTGAATTACACTTAAAATTTTTGAAGAGCCTGGAAAGAATAGAGAATAAACTCGAGAAGGGAAGAGACTCAAGTACGACGGAGAGTCGCAGAACCCATGGGAGAAGAAGTAGGTCGAGGAGTGGTAGCCGACATCTTAGTCACTCCCAAAGACATTCTGACAGGAAAATACACAGTAGTTCAAGCCCATCCCCTACCAGAAAACATCGAAAATCTGGAAAGGAGGAATTGAAAGGGGAGATGAACAAGATTAAGCCTCCAACATTCGATGGAGAGCATAAGAAGGAGGAAGATGCCGAGACCTGGTTTCTTGGCATGAAGAAATACTTCCAACTGCAGAATTATTCTGCCCATGCAGAAGGAAGAATTGCAATGTACCAACTAAAAGGAAAAGCATCCATGTGGTGGGATCAGTTTGTGCAGGTGTAGCACATCCGAGAGAAAGAGGTCACTTGGAAGGAATTTAAGAGGTATTTCAAGAAGAAATACCTGACTAAAAGATACTATGACAGAAAGATGAAGGAGTTCTTTGAACTCAAGCTAGGCAACATGACTTTTGATGAGTATGAACGAAGTTTTCTAGAACTACTGAAGTATGTTCCATTCATCAAAGATGAGGTTGTCAAGATTCAGAGATATCTGAGTGGACTACCACCTTCCATGAGTGACAAGATTCAATATGATGATCCTAAGACCATGGAAGAAACCATAAGAAAGGCAAAATGCTTGTATGAACAGCAAGGAGAAAGGCCCATCCTTCAGAAGGTTTGGAATGATCAGAGGAAGTTTAAGAAGGAACAGAGGTAGAAGGGAAACAAGCCTTCCTTTTTCAGAAACAGTCTTCAGGGACAGCCATCGTTTAGAGAGCCAAAAATGACTGAAGAGAGAGCACAAAGACAGAGACAGACGCCCATTCAGTGTTGGGGCTGTCAAGGAAACCACAAGTACAAAGATTGTCCCCATAAAAATGGTAAAGCGAGAATGGTACATACTGTTTAGCAAGTTGAAACAGTGGGAAATATGGGCAGCAGAATGCCAAGGATCTACGCAGCCCTGGACAACAAGCAAGCAAAATTTCAATCGCACATGATTGAAGTAGAAGGTATGATCAACAACCGGCCACTTGTTATTTTAATTGATTCAGGGACTAGCCATAGTTACATAGATCCTAGAGTGCTGGAAAGTTTGCATCTAACGAGAAGAAAACATGAGAAGTCTTGGTTAGTGCAGTTGTCCATAGGGACCAAGAGGAAGGTCACTGAATTGGTTAAGCCCTGTTCAGTGGACATGAAAGGAATGAGCACTAAGGCTGAACTGAACATTCTTCCTTTAGGCTCATACGATTGCTTAATTGGAATGGATTGGTTGGACCAGCACCATGCCCTTTTGGATTGCCGCAACAAGAGGTTTACATGCCTGAATGAGGAGGGAAATCAGGTAACAGTCCAAGGAATTCCCAGAGCCGTGGCTGTGAGGGAAATCTCAGCCATGCAGCTGAAGAAATGTTACCGGAAAGGCTGTCAATTATTTGCAGCTCGGGTGGAAGAAGCATCCCAAGATGAAGTCTTGAATCTGGAATACCACGAAGTACTCAAAGAATTCAAGGACATATTTCAGGAGGTACCTGGACTACCACCGAAGAGGGACATTGATTTTTCTATAAATTTGATGCCTGCAGCAGCTCCAGTTTCAAAGGCTCCTTATAGAATGAGTACGCCAGAGCTGAAAAAGTTGCAATTGCAGCTCGAAGAGCTACTAAAGAAAGGTTACATTTTCCCCAGTGTGTCACCATGGGGAGCCCCGGTCCTATTCATGAAGAAGAAAGATGGGACGTTGAGACTGTACATTGATTTTCGACTGTTGAATAAGGTCACTGTTAAGAACAAGTATCCTCTGCCAAGGATTGATGATCTTTTTGATCAGTTGAAGGATGCGAAAATATTTTCGAAAATAGATCTCCAATCAGGATATCACCAAGTGAGAATAAAGGATGAGGACATTAGCAAGACCGCCTTTAGAACAAGGTACGATCATTATGAATTCACAGTGGTGTCGTTTGGACTGACAAATGCACCTGCTATTTTCATGTGCTTAATGAATGGAGTGTTCAGAAATTATTTGGACAAGTTTGTCATAGTCTTCCTGGACGATATCTTGGTGTATTCCAAGACAGAGGAAGAACATGAGAAACACCTGAGAATGGTGTTGTAGATGTTGAGAGAACACCAGTTGTACGCAAAACTGAGCAAGTGCTCTTTTTATCAAAGGCAGATCCATTACTTGGGGCACATTATATCAAAGGAAGGGATCGTTGTGGATCTTGAGAAGGTACAGGCCATTCAAGAATGGCCAGTGCCAAGGAATGTGGCAGAAGTTAGATATTTTATGGGTCTGGCGGGCTACTATAGGAGGTTTATAGCCGGATTCTCAAAGATAGCTCATTCTATCACTTCCTTGCAAAGGAAGGAGAAGAAGTTCCAGTGGACTGAAGAATGTGAGAGAAGATTCCAGCGATTGAAGCAGCTGCTAACTAGTGCTCCAATCCTGAAGATTGCAGATCCAAACAAGGATTACGTAGTGTGCACAGATGCATGTAAGGATGGGTTGGGAGGAGTTCTCAGCCAAGAAGGATTTGTAGTTTGTTATGAATCTCGAAAGTTGAAGGAACATGAGAAGAATTATGCCACTCACGATTTAGAGCTGGAAGCAATCATCCACGCCTTGAGGAAATGGAGACATTACCTCATGGGCAAGAGATTCGAGTTGAGAACAGACCATAATGGTCTGAAATATTTATTTGATCAGTCGACCTTAAATGCCAGGCAAATTAGATGGTTGGAGTTTATGTGCGAATATGACTTTGATATCAAGCATATCAAAGGGAAAGAAAATAAGGTGGCTGATGCACTCAGCAGAAAAGTGCACGTATTACATGCTACAGCCATTATCATGTACAGAACTGAGATTAAAGACAGAATTTTGGAAGCTGCCAATGTTGATTTGCAGTACAGAGGTCTAGTAGCAAAGCTACAGTAGCGTGAGAGACCAAAAACCAAGGAAAGTTACACCGTGGGAACTGATGGCTTACTTCTGTATAAAAACAGAGTATATGTACCCAATGTCCGAGAATTGAAGTTGGCAATTCTAAAGGAGATGCATAACGTGACTTATGCTAGACATCCTGGATATTAGAAGACTGTGGCAGCAGTCAAAAGCCATTACTTTTGGCTGGGTTTGAAGAAATAAATCACTAAATACATCGCCAGATGTATGGAGTGCCAAAAGGTTAAGGCTGAGCATAGGCACCCAGCAGGGTTGTTGCAGCCTTTACCTATTCCTGAATGGAAATGGGACGTGGTAACAATGGATTTTATCACAAGATTTCCTAGAACAAGCAAGCAGCATGATTCAATCATGGTGGTGGTGGACAATCTTACTAAAGATGCCCATTTTATTCCACTGAAAACCACCCACAGAGAAGCAAATGTTGCTGACATTTTCCTAAAAGAAGTTGCACGCTTGCACGAAATTCCTAAGACAATTGTGTCTGATAGAGACCCAAAATTCACTTCGAATTTCTGGAAAGGATTGTTCAAAGGATTCGAAACGAATCTGAACTTTAGCACAACATATCATCTCGAGTCTGATGGATAGACAGAGAGAGTGAACAGAGTAATATAAGACATGTTGAGAATGTATGTGAAGGATAAACCATCAAGGTGGGAAGACTACCTGCATTTGGTAGAATTCGCCTACAAGAATGGGTATCATGCATCATTGAAGATGAGCCCATTCGAAGCACTTTATGGAAGAAAGTGAAACACTCCAGTGAGTTGGGATAATCCAGCTGAAAGAGTAGTAGTTAGGCATGAGCTACTCAAAGAGATGGAAGACCAAATGATAAGAATTAAACATAATCTAAAAGATGCCCAGGAAAGGCAGAAAAGTTACGATGATAGTAACAGAACCCATAGAGAATTCAAACTAGGTGACCATGTTTTCCTGAAAGTGAAAACTAACAGGAGTTCCCTGAGGCTTGGAAGTTGCGCCAAGTTGGCAGCAAGATTTTGTGGGCCATTTGAGATCCTGGAAAGGATTGGGCCGGTTGCATACATGCTTGCATTACCTGCATCTATGACTGTACATAATGTGTTTCATGTTTCACTACATAATAAATATGTACCTGATGCTAATCATGTTATCGATTGGAATGTGATTTAGGTGGAACCAGAAGGTGTCCTACAAGTGCATCCTATGCGCATATTGGATAGGAAAAGAAAACAGCTCCGGAATCGAGCTATAGAGCTTGTAAAGGTCCAGTGGACCTGGTACGGTCCTGAGGATGCGACATGGAAGAATGCAGATGTTATGCGGGTAGAGTACCCGCATCTTTTTGAAAATTTTTGAAAAGTTTGCAGATGTTGTGTAAAGTTGCACTAAGGACAGTGCAAAAATAAGGGGAGGGGGATTGTAGTGTCCCCAAGGCCGAGCCTGTTGTAAACCATGTTGTGAAATGAATTGTAATTATGTTTTATAGGTTGGTGAGCCAAGTTTTTGTAAGCTGGAGGCTTATGTGTTTGTTAGGCCAGCGAGCCTGAGTGTTGAAGGCCAGGAGCCTGCTGTTGTATATGTAATCACGCAGAACAATTAATAAAATATAAACACCGCCATGTGCAGACCGACCACAATGAATGAGTGAAGGGGGACTGAGCATCCACAGAGTGGGAAAGGAATTAGGGGCTGGAAGGTGGGAAAAGGGGCTAAGTGTTGATCCTAGGGGCTAAGCCTAGGGGGATTAATCCTGGGAATAATATTTTAATATTATCCCAAAAGACATGTGCATTTTATGTTTTATCCTAAGTTTCTGGCAAGGGGAGAACATGCAAGGGAGACGCGTGCTGGTGGAACGCATGCAGTTTCATGGGTGACAAGTGTCAACCCTGACGCATGTGAATAAAAAGGCCAATGTGAGTCGTGAGAAGGGTTCCTCCTCCATTCCACCCGACTACCTGAGCGTGTAGAGAGCGCTGAACAGTATGACCAACCCAACCTCTGGAAGAATACCTCGTGCGTTCCGAGGAGCCCGGAAAAGAAAAAACCTGTGTTTGTTTCTGCAAATCCATGTAAACCCTCTATTCTGAGAGCCGAGAAGACTGTGTTCATTTTCTGAAAATCCCGGCCCATCCTCCCCGTTCTGCACCAGAGAGTCTGTGTAATTCCCTGTGGAAATTGCTTGTCACGCAATTCCGAAAATCAACACCATGAGACCTTGCTGCCATTGTTGAGCTTGTTTGAGAAGTCTGAGTCTGTATTCCTGGTTGACTGTAGTGGTCATGCAGAGATGGATTACACGTGATTTGTTGTCCAGTGCAGGTGGTAATTGAGCCTATGTATGTCCTCTCTCCAGGAGAGGGAGGTGGTTGTGGTTAGAAGAGGCAGGTTGTCAGGCCTGCGAGCAACTCCTTCCAGGTGAGAGAGTTTGCTGGGAAGTGGTTCCCTCCAAAGAGTGTCCAACACCATCTTTAGGCTCTGAGACTTCCTGATCCGGCCTATTGCCAAGACCCAGAGAGGGAGGTTACCACCGATGGACTGTGCTTGTAAAGGTGTATACTCTCGGGTGAAACAGGCATGTGGGGAATGAGAGTCTGGTAGTAGTGGGCGTAAGATGGCATCCTGGGAAGAACCCTTCCAGATTGTATGTGTTGTTTTCCTTGTAACCTCAGCCTAGCCTAGAATTCCTTGTCTTGGGGTGGAGCTTGGTCCCAGCTCGGGGGTGACCCACTACTGAGCTGATGAGCAGTGTGGTCTAAGGATGGGAGGTTCATGGAAGGCTTGCACTTGGTTGGTGGAATCTAACACTGTTAAAAGATAAGTATATGATTATGCCTTAAATCATGTTTTGCAGGACTGTGTTGCTTATGTTATCATGATTTCCGCTGTGTATATGAATTAGTATGAAATGCTATTGATTGTTAGTTATGGAAGTAACTCATATGAATACTCTGTGTAGAATGTGTTTATTTGTTTAAATGCATGGGATTTATAATACCTGTATGAGTTATGTGAAAAGTGGTGTTATAGTCTTCTTTTAATAGCGTTTAAACCTTGGTAGCCAGAAAAGGTGCGCTACAATGAGTTGCCTTGGGAATATGTTTAAGAAGGCTACTTTGATGAGACTCACCAAGTTGAATATTTAATCCACAAAGAGGCTCCTCTTGAAGACACAACACTGGTATTTTCTCCTCTATTTGATGAAGTCATCCAAGCTTCAATTCCTCCTACACATGAAGAAGAGAACGTGGTGAGTTATACTCCTTTCCAAGTTTTTTATGTTGTTTCATTTTATCATTTGGAAAATGAAGAGATGCTAAAGTAACACTTAGATGCAATAGACCCTTCATGTCATGTGACACGTATTCTATATGCACTAATTACCTCAATTAAATTGTCAAGCTGGGGTAAGTAAACTTAGAGTTGTGGCACTGTATGAGCCAAGGAAGAAAATCTAATGGAAGGATTGTCTAGCTAAGGAGATGGTCTACTCTAGGGATCAACACTCTATCAAATTTACAATTCTGCTTTCTAAAGAGATGACTTTTCAAATCTAGTTAATTAGCAAATTTTATGTAAAGAAACCTTCAATTAATGAGCTTTAAGAAATTCTATAATTATGAAATATTTGACCTAAGTAACCTTAAACAATGAGCTATGGACTATTTATAAACAAGCAATCTATTCAATCTCTTCTTAAATAAGAAACAACAAGTAATTTATTTCTGAGTTGTTTGATCTATCTATCTCTGAGCAAGTAAGTAAGCAAGCAAACAACTAATCTATCAAAACTATATTGACAAGTGAACTCTATTCTTAAAAAGAACTCGTAATGTAATGCCCCATATTTTGACCTTAGGTAGTTAGAACATTGTTGTTTACTAATCTTGATAATTCAAAGTTTAGCATTTGTTTGGAGTCAGTTAGACTTTGTTAGACATTGATATGTGTACCTCTAGGCCTATTTGTATGTTACATGATATATGCTCATGAAAAAGATAGTTATTTGATTTGTTAAACATGAAAATTAAAATGGGCAAGTTCAGTACATGTATACCAATTCACGTTATATTTGTTGAAATAATGTAACTGCGAAGAGCATTCTTATTATTTTGTTATTGGATTAAATCCCCATTGTGGATTAATCATGTCATTATTATTATTATTATTATTATTAGATTAATCCCCATTGAGGATTAATCAAGTCGGTAATT
>ML779065.1:547930-559158 GCA_009831015.1 Picea engelmannii | reverse complement strand
CAAGATGACCAAATAAAGAGGATGGCAACACTTTAACAAGATAATGCTTGTCAAGAAAAATATTGTTTGAACTAACAAGAAACTTGACAATTATAGAATTGATTTTAGTTTTTGTTGATTACACCATGTAAACCAATTTCCCTAAGTATATATCTAGAAGGCAAATCCATGGGGTAAGTAAGAGTTATTATCCAAATACTCAAAATAACACGCTCAATCAATATACACAGTGCACGCCAAATGTGAGTGTGGAGCACAACTTCCTTATAGTTAGGAACAAATTCCTCCAAATAACCCAAGTACATCCATATATCCAAATCCTGTGTTCAAATGTTTCCCGATAATGACTATATTGATCTCTATATATACATATTCTCACTCATTGCACATGTGGCCCCTCTATTAGATTTCCCCCTATTTAATACATTTAACACCATTACATATGCACTCAATCCAATTACATATACATTCAACCCCATATATACCCCCCATTGGGTCATAACATAAGTACCCCCATTCGAAAAACTATCCTAAAAGCTTTGTGGCTAAATATTTTGCATGTGATGAAACCAGGTAATCGAGTTACTTATATTTATGCTCTCATACAATATGATTATTCATCCATCCATATTAAGTTCTTTTCAGTGTCATTCTTTAATAGCTTCCTTTCCTTTGATTCCTTAAATATTTGATAATATCTTGTCGCATAATTGTTCCTTGATTCCCTATTCCATTAATATCCTTGACTTTACCATCTTCTTCCTTGGTAACATTGATGTGGCACCAAATCTCATGGAGTAAAAGAGTAAAATCTCTCTTTAACTCTTCTATCAAAAATAATTTTCATCTTATTTTGATATTCTTGGAATCTCTCATTCACTTGTTCTTTGGTATGTTGCACTTTAATTATCTGATAAACTCTTCTAATAAGATCATTAATCTCTCCATTTGTATCCTATATTAATATTAATATTAAATCAAATAATTTTTTATTTTATTTTTATTTTTTAAATAAATATTTTTCGTCGCAAGTGCGATGACAACTTAAATAGCTGCGACAGTTTTGCAATATAAACAACATAAGTTGTCGTCGCAAGTGCGACGACAACTTAAATAGTTGCGACAGTTTTGCAATATAAACAACAAAAGTTGTCGTCGCACATGAGACGACAACTTAAATAGCTGCGACAGTTTTGCAATATAAACAACAAAAGTTATCATCGCAAGTGCGACGACAACTTAAATAGCTACGACAGTGTTGCAATATAAACAACAAAAGTGGTCGTCGCACGTGAGACGACAACTTAAATAGTTGCGACAGTTTTGCTATGTAAACAACAAAAAGTTGTCGTCACAAGTGCGATGACAACTTAAATAGCTGCGACCATTTTGATATGTAAACAACGAAAAGTTGTCGTCGCCATTGCGACGACAACTTAAATAGCTGTGACAGTTTTGCAATTTAAACAACAAAAAGTTTATGTTGCAAGTGTGATGACAACTTAAATAGCTGCAACGGTTTTGTTATGAAAACAACGAAATTTGTCGTCGCAATTGAGACGAAATGTTGGTTTCACATTTTTACCTAAATTGTCGTATTTGGCGACGATATTTCTTTTTTGTCGCAATTGTGATAAGTTCCCTAGGGGCGTCGCTCTTGCGACATTTAATCAATTTTTTCACAATTTCCACGTGACACAAAATGACGTTTCAGAGAGTTTAGATTCATCTCTAATTCCATGACATAACGTCTCAAGAGCGTCGAAATAGTCATTGCAAAATGACCCAAATTTTCTAGTGCAATCATAGCTTCCTTGCTCAATTCTGAGCCTTGAGCAGAAAGCTATGATCCTTTAAAAATTATTCTTCTTCTCCCATGCACTTCTTGTGAAATGATCTCTTTTCTCTGAGCTAATGGCTCTTAGATATTTGTTGGACCCTATCACAAAGTTCTAGGTCTTCATTATTCTTTTGATGCGGGTTCGAACCAAACGAAACCCACCTGCTTCCTTCCTAACCCTTTTCCCTTCTTTAACACAATTTTTGGTCACTAGCCCCTGTTCTCTCATCCCCCGACCCACGCGACCATGGGCCATGATCAAGGGCTAGATCAATAGGTTCTTACCCGGGACTTCGGCTTTGGAAGTTTTCAAAGAACAAAAAAACAATCTCTCGGAGTTCTGAGTTACCGAACTCGTGAAGTAGGGTGGATTAACCGTCCACGTCTACCTAGCATCCAATGGCTGACACTCGTTGTGGAACTTCTATCATTGAATCTTCGAGACTTCGTAGCTTCGAAAGTTTGTGCATCAGCACATTCCGAACTGTTAATATTTGAACATTCCCAATCACCTTTTGTGACATCATTATGTTACATCACTTAACATTTTCCCAATTGTGGGGGCATGCAATGGTGGTTTTGAAGTAACCCACCTTTCATCCTGCAATTCTTCTGACGCTGACACTTAACCCCTCGGTGAAACCATAGTTTGGATTGTCGGACCGCCTTGGAGAATTATCTTCCGTGCAACTTGGGTCCCTGCAATGCCTTCTAGCCATTGATCTTGATGTATTGTGATCAACGCCACTGTGGGTCCTCCAACCTTTAACTACATTACATAACCTCGGGCCCCACTAACCCTACTCATACATGATGCCACAAGGAGGAATACTAGCGGTTGATACGTGGCCCATTCAGATGGGTGACACATGTCATGTTCCAAACGGCATTTCAAACTTCTATGGGTTCAAAACCCATTGACATGGGGCGCACAACCCATGTGTTCACGTCAAACCAAGTGACATCACCATGCCACGTCACTTTGGAGTTTTGAACTTCAGAATTTCTTACGCTTGCTTCCTTCCAATCTTCCGAAATCCGAAATTACAAACCTCTTTATCTTCCGCTCTTGGGTTGATCTAATGGTAAGAATTCTCCCCAGATCTACGATGCAAATCTCTCCTATGGACTTCAAAGTTTTGGGCTTCAACCTTTCTCTTAGTTTGCATCAACTTCACCGAAGTCGCGAAGGGATTCCAAGATAACCCTTCTACACCTTCTCCAGATATGACGGTCGTAAAGGATTTCCCTTCCTTCCGAACATATCCTACAGTCCCAACACCACCAATGTTGTGATCTCTCTCCCTGTGGCCAAATACCACGTAAGTTGTGGTTTTACGATACTGCTACTCCTCCTGGGTTTTGTTTCTCGAACCCCTTTCTCCTTAGAGGGTTGCTTCGACACCTAGTCGACTTTCAGATCTGCGCACTCCTTTCAACAAATCTTCGCGTCCCTTTACAAGAAAACTCAATCTATTTCTCCCGAGCTTTTTGATTCAAAGACTCTATCGACGCACTCCTTGCACCCAAAGACACTCTGAACCTCGAATTTTGTCCCTTTCAACAACAATTCACTCTGAAATATTTGTCTTGTTAGCCACTAACATGGCCCATCCAAGCTCAGTGTTGTAACCATGCTCTGATACCAATTTGTAACATCCCCAAACATCAACAGGCCTGGGCAATGCCACTACTCAGCTCTGACTTAGCTACGATACCAAAATGTAGCATCCTCGGCCTTCCACAGAGATCGGACAATGCCACTACTGTGGAATATTCACATATAAATATAATATGCATTAAATCAAATTAACACATTTTAACATAGAGTTATTGTTACCATTTAGATTTAAATAGAATTAACAACAATTCATACATGCAACGGAACACATGATAACATTCCAGCATTATACATAACATAAAATTAAGCAGATAAATTATACTTATATTTCAACTATAATAACACCACCAACTACGTGCAAACCTTCCACAAACCTCCCAGCCATAGACCGCATTGCTCATCACTCTCAATAGTAGGTCACCCTCAAGTTGGGACTAAGCTCCACCGAGAAAGGGAATCATAGGCTAGTCAAGGTCAAGAGGAAGACACACAATTTATGAGGATGGATTCTCTCCCAGGAGCCACTTATGCCCACTTCTCAAAGACTCTCATTCCCCACATGCTTGTCCCACCCCAGGAGTATACACCTTCACTGTCACATCGAACATTCCTTCGGCTACTAAACCTCCCTTTCCTTGGGTTTCAGCAACAGGCCGAATCAAAATTCTCTGAGCTCTATGGTAGCTACAGGACCCCTTTCAGGAGTTCTTATTTCCTCCAGGCACTCTCTCACCTGGAGAGAGTCGCTCACAAGCCTGACAACCTGCTTCTTCAACTTTGTTCCAGCATAAGGAGGACAACTACAAGGAACAAACGACTGACACAAGCCACACTCAGCCAAGGAATTGCATGCCCACAACAACCCACGGTTATAACACACACGGCATAGACATTTACGGAATGTTCAGGCTTCACAGAAGACGCGGATCAGTCCATGATTTTTCCACTAGTTTCAGGGTGTGTGACAAGGAATCAACGCAGAGGTCGATCATAGAGCAAACAAGATAGACGGCGGATCAGACCATGGGTTTTCCCACTGATTTCAAGATGCATGACAAGGAAACAATGCAGAGGTCGATCATAGAGGTTTTGGGTTCTGACTCCCAGATGGAAGAATGGACAGAATGAACCACCTTCCTATGAGGGTTTCCTTCATTATGCATGGGTATGCAAATGCAGACACAGAGGCAAAACTGGTTCAGACGTCCCCCAATCCCAACAAACTCAAGCGGAGGATGACAGAATGGGAAGTGAACCCAACAACGTTGGCTTTCGAAGGCTATAACTGCATGTGCCCAGGTTGACACATGTCTTCCTGCAGTTGCATGCACTCCACTTAGCATACATTCCTTTTCCAGGAACTTAGGACAACACTCAACATGTCCACCTTAGCCTTCAGGAATTAATATTAAAATAGTATTCCTTTAGAGGTAATACCCCTAGCTTAGCCCCTATGCCCAAACACTTAGCCCCCTCCCTTGCCCAGCCTTGTGGAAGCTTAGTCCCCCATCACTCTTTCTTCATGGTCGATCTACACGCAATGATGTGTATATTTTTATTAATGATTTTTCATAATTACATATACAAAATAGGCTCTTGGCCTTAGCATCCTAGGCTCTCTGGCCTAATCACTACATAAGCCTCCTAGCTTATTATAACTCGGCTCACCAGCCTATCAAATATGTTTACAATTCATAATTACAACTAGGGATCTACCGGGGGATATTACAGGTGTAACTTGTGATCTCTCGTTAGACGGTTGAGATCGATTCGGAGCTCACACTTCTAAGTCATCAAGGAATTTCTCTGAATCCATCAAGGTCATACTCTGAAAATAGTCAACGTTGAGCCATATAGGCTCACGCTAAACCCATTTTCCTAGACAGTGGTCGACACTTGTCTTTGCATCGATGTTCCCATCAGCTATCACTTTTTCCGATTTACTAGTGGGGCCCATGATGATCAACGGTAGACACTAGTCTAACTTCGGGGTCTTTTCATCGGGTTATTTTCATAGTACATGAGATTTCTTCTTGAAAGTTTCACTCTGATAGGTTTGTTTCAGAACCTTTTCCATGACGCTTAGGGGAATCTCTCCGACATGACGAATCTGACCACTGATGAATGGTCATGATCTATTTAGATTGATGACGGTGGTTCCTTGTCAACCAACACAAGGTTTACATAGTCATAATTGTTCATTCAAATGACTTATCCATTTTTCCAAGTCATACAAGACCTCGGTTTCTGAACTTTGAGGACTCAATATGATCTTGAAGTCTCTATAGACTACCAAACTTAGGTTTTAGGCATCGCATGTGTTTCATGCTCATCATGTCGGGGACATATGGGGTATTGGAATGAGTAGTTGTTTGGGTTTATTCATTTCTACGATTTAACCAACATTTGTATACATCACCATGTCACTCACCTTACCGCATTCAAATCGTAGATTAAGCATACAAGTGTATCTTTGATTTAAACATTCATAAATATATACATATATAGAGAATCACACAATCGTTCTATTCTTAAGCATTCACATGAGTTAATTTAATGTACATGATTTACTTATCTGAATAAGAAATGACCCAATCTAACTGACTAAGAGGGGACGTCTTTCCTCCCAACCTTAGGCCTTTTTGTAGAGTCACTTCCTACAACATGTCACCTGCGTGCCAAGCCATGATACAACCAAGGAAATTGATTCAGCAGGGATCCAAGTCTGCAATGATCCGAGAAGGTTACTCTCCTTCTCCCTCTAACACAACAGAAGTTGTCACTTCCTACTAAGCTCAGGTTCTCTACAGGTTTATCAGGAGGTTTATCAACTGGATTTCCTCTACCCAAGGGAGTCCCTTCTTTTCTTATCAGTCCCTCAATGACCTCCCCTTAACAGTATCGGTTTTTGTCTAGTAAGCACCAAGTTTTCACCCATTATTTCTCTAGTTCAGGATCCGAGTATTCTTTATTCAGGGTGATCATCCTCGGCTTGGACAAGCTTCCTATTTTCTTCAAGAAAGATATCATTTTCTTTCTTAATCAATGCTCCTGGCTTATGTGCTCTGTCGCTCATTTCTCTAAGCTCTCTTCCTTTCCTACATTCATTTTTTTTCCATCTCTGTCTCTCCCTCTCTTGATACCCACACTGCCTCTTTTCCATTCCTTGGGATCTCTGTTAAATTCTGCAGATGTAACCTATAGTCCACCCTTACTCCATCTGAAGGGGCAGTTCATGGTACATTCTGACAACCGTTCAATTGGCCTTTCATTCTATGGATGGGCCAATTGTGGTTTTCATTACTAACCAACCACCTTTATGACCTTTTTTTTAATGTTCACATGGTCTCTTCCATGATTTTGGTGTGTTGGAGGTGAAATCATCATGTTTGTAAGCATAGATAAGCTTGTTGTGAAAGCTTCCTATTTTCTTCACTGATGCATCTTGTCTTCATTTCACTCAACCATCCCATGATTCCTCTATTTCATCAATTTATTCTAGTGTATCATGGCCAATACTTATCAAAGTTGTTCCCTCTCAGTCAACAATTTGGTGTTTATATTAAATCAAAAAACAATTGTATGTATCATATTATTAACATATAAGGTTTGTGCATAATTACAGTCTTGGGAGAAAACAAGGTGTTACACCATTGAAGAAATAAAGGATCTTTATAAATTAACATTGGATGAATTGCATGGGATACTCACTACATATGAAATGAGGACTGAAAAGGAAAAACCATCAAAGAAAGAAGCAACTTGCAAAGCCTCAAAGAAGATGAATAACAAAGAACACAAATCAAGCGATTGTTCCAGTTGTGAATCAGACGCAAAGGAAGCAAATTTTGTGAGAAAACTCAAAAAGGGAACTGGAAAATAAAAAAGTAAGTTTCCCTTTAAATGCTTTAACTATGGAAAAGTAGGACATTTTTTTGCTAAGTGTCCATATGCGAAAAATGATAGTGATAATGAAGAATACTATAACGTAAAGATAAAACATCATCAACACAAAAATTGCCACAAACAGGACAAGCATGAAAAGAAGAATAACTCTTATAAGCAGAAGAAGAACCTCTACTCAAAAGGGGTTAGTGACACATCTAAATAAAGTCGTGAAAGAATCTTCGATAATGATAGAGAAGTGGATCTTGAAATAGATGGAGAAGTGGATCTTGAAGAAGAACTTATGTGTTCCTTAAGTGAAATAAAGAAGCCAAGGAAAAAGAATTTGGAACAAAAAGAGCAGCTGCAAAAATATGAAGAAGAGGATCATGATTCAAATGCCAAAATGTCACAAAGCCTTGAAGAATCAGAAAATATTATAACAAGCCTAAAATTTCAATTAGGAGAGGCAAGAAGGATAGAATAAGTGGTGAGAATTCAGTTGAAGGAAAAGTAAGAAAATTACGAGAAGCTAGTTGAACTTGTTTCCTTAAGAAAGGATTTGGAAAAGTCATATGCTCAATTGAACAAAAGCTTGAAGTTTGACAAGAGTTCCAAAACCTTAGATCATATCATCAATTGTCAAAGGTCACCATTTGTTAAGACAGGTCTTAGTTATGATAAGAGTGAGATGACCACCAAAGAGAATCCATAAGTTGTAGGACCATCAAAGAAAGTAAATGGAGAAAAATCTAAAAGCTATGTTGATGTACTCAAAATTTCCTTTAGTGATGAAGACAACAAGAAGAAAGAAAATAATGTTTTGCATAAAGTTGGCATTTCTTCTAAGGACAAAAAGGACAGATTCAAAAGATCTTTCCCACCAAGGAGACCTCACATGAACTAGTACCAAAATTATTTCTACGGCTATTGCTTTTGTTGTAATCATTTTGGTCATAAAGCAATAGATTGTAGAACACATACAAGAAATAATTATGTATGGAACAAAGACATAAATGCTTATGGATTCTCAAACAAAAACTATAATTCATTTTCCCCTTTATTTTATTACAACGTTTTATGTGCCCAGTTTTTTAGAAGTGACCTTGTGGAAACTCCTAGACAAAAAAAGGATGTGGATACCCTTGTCAAACAAAAGAAATAACTAAAAGGAGTTTGGAAAAGGAAGTAGGAATAAGAGATGCAGAAGGAGGAGAGATATATGCTTGTGCAAACTTCCCTTCATGCTCAAAACAAAGGAAACCAATGGTACGTTGAAAGTGGATGCTCAATCCACATGATAGGTGACAAGAGAAAGTTTCTCACTTTGAAAAAAGTTAATGGAGGAAGTGTGACATTTGGAAGCAATGCTACTACAAGGATAGTTGGAAACAGTACTCTAAGTCTCAATAATGGAAAGAATAAAACAAAAAATGTCTTTTATGTTGATGGTTTGAAACGCAATCTTCTCTGTGTTAGTCAAATGTGTGACCAAGGGCACAATCTCACATTTAATTCTCAAGGCTGTGAAATAAGGAAGGAAGGAATGGGAATATTAGTGGCAAGTGCATATAGAACATCAAATAATCCATATATCCTCAATGAGATCCAGGGAGAAAAGTGTTATATGGGACAAACATATGAAAGTTGGTTATGGCATAGAAGAATGGGTCATATGAACTTTGATAATCTAGTAAAAATTAGCACTAAACAAGCAGTGAGAGACATGACAAAGATTGTTAAAACTTCATATACTCTCTGCAAGCAATGTCATCATGGAAAACAAACACGGACAATCTTTAAAAAAAAGGAGTACTCAACAATGAAGCTATTGGAACTTGTTCATATAGATCTTTATGGGCATACAAGAACACAAAGTTTACAATGTAAAAATTACTTCATGTTACTCATTGATGATTATTCTATAATGACATGGATTACGTTCCTAAAAGAAAAATTTGAAGATTTTGAGAAGTTCAAAGTATTCCAAGCCTTGGTTGAAAATGAAATTGATTTTAAAATCAAGTGTTTGAAGGCAGAAAAAGGAGGTGATTTTATCTCAAATGAATTTGAATAATTTTGTGAGACTCATGGGCAAAAAGACATTTCTCAACTGCAAGAACTCCACGGTAGAATGGAGTGGTAAAAAGAAAAAAATGAACTGTAGAAAAGATGGAAAGAACAATGGTGAATGAATCCATGCTATCAAATAGGTTTTGGAGAGGCAGTCAACACCACAATTTACATTTTGAATAGAGTGCAAATCAGAGTCAACAATAAGAAAACACCTTATGAATTATGGAAAGGTAGACCAACAATAGTTAAATACTTCAAAGTTTTCAGAAGCAAGCGCTACATAAAGAGAGATGATGAGGATTTGGGAAAATTTGACTCCGGAGCTAATGAAGGTATATTTCTTGGTTATTCAGCAAGAAGCAAAGCTTACATATGTTACAATACAACATTTCACAAAATAGTAGAGAGTGCAAATGTAAAAGTTGATGAAGCGGGGAACCAGAAGGTGAAAACATGAGTAAATGTTCAAGTAGATGATCCAGGCTACAAAGAAGAAAAAGAAGAAGAATGAGAAGAAACAAAATTCCAAGATTGTTAAGCCCTAATATTGGCTCATTACCCCTTAATTGGGGCATATTATATTAGTAATGTTATTTTATTTATGTCGGCTTTAGGCCATTTGTTGTAATTATACCTCCTAGTCTCCTATATATAACAAGGAGACATTTTCATTTTGAATCATCTTGTACTTGAACATTTAAGTGGGGTAAAAGGAGGTTTCCCCCTCGAAGAGGCTTATTATCTGAAATTGTCTCTTTTTCAAGGCGTTGAGTACTTTTTCTGAGGATTTTCTATGCTATATTGATATTTGGTTCTTAACATATGGTATCAGAGCTCAAGGTCTTGGGGTTTCACTGCTACATCTGAGACACCTTGGAATTTTTGCTATACCTATTTTTTCTACAACGTTTCAGAAGGAATGGCTTGGAGGATATTTAGTAGACGGATCAAGGTACGTTGGGTTCAAAATTCAGCTCCTGAGGCCTTATACTTTCGGAGATACAACCTGTACAAGATAGGGTTCTGGAATCATCCTGAACTGAGTCATTGTGGAATTTTCACTATAAAACATTTTTTGTAATGTTTCAGACCCTAAAATCTGAAGGCTATTTACAGAAATTAGTAAGTTATCTGTGGTAAAAATTTCATCTTCTGGGTCATCTTAAATTTGTAGATACACCATGTGTAAGATAGGGTATCTGACTAGTCCTATTGACTAGTATCAAGAAGGTGTTCCAGGTAAAACAATCATAACTTCTTCCTAGAGTATCCAAAATGTGTGGGACTAGTTTCATTGGATCGTGGACAGTCTGTACTATTTCTGGTGTGAGTTTCAAAATTTGATATCAATCATTTTGTGTGGGGCACACTATACAAGTGAGATCTCCTTGAAAGGCCAAAAATAGGCAAGTTGTGGGGAAGTTACCGTAAATTCCACTTGGCACATCCAATTTTGATCAGACACATGGAATTGCAGAGAAGAAATATCATAGAAATACATAAAATAAAGTTTCATACCCAGAAGCGCCAAAACTTGGGAGATACAACAGAAGAAATATTGTCTAGCAGAACCACCTCAAAATCAAGGTTCAAAAGTGATACTTGGCCAACATGCCACCCAAAAAGGGAAATTCTACACCAAATAAGCCTCAAGAAAATCCTGCTTGGACTCTTGATGAAGGTGAAGAAATGCGTAGGGACATAAATGAACTACAAAATAAGATGGATTCAATGGAAGCTAAGTTGGATACTAAGATGGATTCAATGGAAGCTAAGTTGGATACTAAGATAGATGGTTTAAAAGGG
>ML779065.1:515514-527867 GCA_009831015.1 Picea engelmannii | reverse complement strand
ATATATATATATATATATATATATATATATATATATATATATATATATATATATATATATATATATATATATATTTAACATGAACGGTTATAATTGTATTAGAAAAGGCTTGGATTTATCCAAAAACAACCAGAATTACAAACTTCCCATAGGCCAAATGTGCATAAAAAATGCTTGATGTCTTAGTCCCTATACCTATCTGTAGTTTCTGAGTTGAGCTAATGCATTTTATAAAACATTCCAAGGGAAGAAGGGAAGATGGCTACGAAGGAACAAAGAAAATACAAAACTTTTTTAAACATGTAAAACTAGTGCAAATGCAGATTTGTGTCCACCTGATTTTGCTGATGGATTTCATTCTCCTAGGATGTTGTTGGGTCTGGATATTCTACCTACATTGTTTTTGGGTCCAAAGGGGCATTTATATGCATTTGCGGGTGGGATTCTTCGTTTGAAGCTCTGGATTCTGCAGATATAGTTGGATGGATGTGCTCCTGGACACCTTGTTGCTGTCGATACCAATGAATGGAGTGATAAAATTTGAGTTCATGTTGACATCGTGCATGACTAGAACCAATTATTCATTGTGGCGTTGCTCCTAATCCCAAAACTACCAAGTTTTTTGTTCAATTTGGGTTTTAAGCGTATCAATTTCCTCTTTCTGCACTTACATGCATTCCTGAATTCTGCCAATGGCACATTCTGAGCATTGGCAGTCGCCCCTACTACCACACCACATAATTGGGAGGAATTTTTTACGTTCCAATGACGATATGAAAGAATAGATCTTGAGTTGAGACCGAATAGTGTCACCACCTTTGAGCTTCAAATGCATACCACGCCAATGAACGATGAGAGCCAACAATAATAGAACATGAAGGATAAGAGACAGCGACATGACGTTGGTGGAATGAGTTCCATGCGAGAGGATGACGGAGGGTGAGGCCAAGGTTGTATGTCCCATAAATCTCCTAGTCGTGCGAGGATTGTTGCGGGGGGATTGAGGCGAGCAGAGTACCAGTTCTAGTAGGAAGGGATGGAGGAAATGACAGAAAGCAGTATGAAGGGATGTGAATTTGAAGGAGGGTGCCAGACATGAGACCAAGAGACATGTGTGAGAGGTTTAGGGCACATGGAGAAAGCGTTAATTGGTATCCATTCAAAGGAGGGATGTGAGTGCAACAAATTGTCCCAAGGAAGAAATGTAGGAGGTGTATAATTCTTAGGGAATAGGTTCATAGAGAGTTGTGGTTCCTTGCCTTAGCTTCCCAGTAGAAAATTGTTTTTCTTATTTAGTGAGAGAGTCAGCTATGGCATTCTGAGAGTTGTACACATGATAACAACTAGCTTTACCAAATTTTTGTTCCATGTTTCTAATTCGAAAAAGAGTTCTGGAAATATTGGGATGCATGGTATTGATATTTTGGCATGGTCCCCTTGTGATCAAATTAGAGTCCCCAATTACTGTGAGCCTTGAATATATGTTGGCTAGAATAAGGCGAAGTCACATGAATACTGCAAGGACCTCGGCGTGATTATTAGTGGTTTTCCCCAATCCCCAAGAAAAATCCAGAACCTTGTTTCCTTTGGAGTCGAAGACGACCCCCCCGACACTTGTCACCCCTGGATTTCCCATGGATTCTCCATCAAAAAAGAGTATCTGAGAATTTTTTTGACATTTCTAGTGGTAAAATTCTTGGTTGGATAATCACAACTGCCAAATGAATTGCTTTGGATTTTGAGTGGTGTTGGTGCATTTGGCGGAGCGATTGCCTAAGATATTGGTTATCCATATTTGATATGAATCTGAAAGCGAAACCTGATTTCCTGGAAGTTTATTCTGGATAGAGAAAAATTATGAAAGGAGGCCACATGCCTACGTCTGAACCCTTTGAGGGGAGAGAAATTTATTTTAAAAAATGGCCTTGTTTCTTGCTAACCAAATTCCCCACCAGGTAAACCTTGGAATCTTCCTCCAAATACTTTCAAAGAGAAGTTTTTTGTTGAAGCTGCCAACATATCTTTTCTTCCAATGAACAAACATTTTGTTCCAATTGGAAGGGGGGTAAAAATTGGGACAAAGAGAAGAAAGCATGAGATCCCACACTTGCAGGGAGAAAGGGAAATCAAAGAACAAATGTTGAATTGTTTCCACTAAAACCATGCAGAGGGCACATCTGGAGGGGCCAACAATGCCACGCTTCTGAATATTGTCAGTTGTAAGTAATTTTCCATGAATCATGACCCAGGTGAAAGCATTGATTTTTGGAAGGGAGGTCCCTAACCACACACATGATCACATATTGGAGAGATTTGGCCCTAGGTAATATAATAGAAGACTAACATAACCCAATTTAACTAAATATTGTGCAGCACCCTAGAAATGGGAGTCTTTGTAATGAGATTTGAGGGGGGCACATCCAGCTAGTTTCTCATAGATAATAGGGAGAAGGGGAAGGAGTTGATTTGGGGGCGATAAAGTTCTAGAGGATTTCCATTGGCCATTTTCTACCCATTCAGAAAGGTATTGGAGTTTGGAGTAACCATTGGAGATGCACCATAGCTTGAGGAGGTTTAGAGATTAGATTTTATCCAGGGGTGCCCTCCCCAGAATTTTATCCGTCCAGACATTGATGAGAGCTTCATTCCTGGGAGCCTAGGAATGTCTGGCTTGAATCAGAGGAGTGGTCATCCTTATCAATTTCCAAATTGGGGAGCCATTGGAGGAGGGAAGGGCGGTATCCAGGCTGTGAATTCTTGGATAGCCAATATATTTGGATAAAATAGCTTACTTCCACCAATCCAGGGGTCATGAGATGAGGCACCAAACTATCTTTGCTCCCAGAGCTATATTCATGAGAGGAGGATTACAAATTGCCAACCCTCCTTTACCAGTTGGTTGACACATAGTTGTCCAGTTGATGAGGTGAATTTTTTTTGTGTTTTTTTCCCCCCCTTCCCAAAGAAATCCTCGAAGAGTCCTTGAGATTTTTTCAAGGATTCCTTTAGGGGCCATTAATCCTGCACACTGAAAAATAGTTAGAGAAGACAAAACAGATTTGATGAGAACAATTATACCTTCCAGATTTAACCAGTGAGCACCCCAACTTTGAATTATATTGGTTAGTTTATCCAAAACTGCTTTCCAGTCCTACGAAGAAGTGATGTTTTGGAAAATAGGCATGGAAATATAGTTAAAGGATTTCCAGTTTACAATCATTGGGAATCCAAATAATCTAGAGATGGTATCTTGATGGTGTCTTGAGATGTTCCATCCGTATATTTTTCTTTTGTTGTTGTTAATTTTCCCTCCTGAAGCTGTTAAGAAGTTGTCCAAAACCCGCTTGAATCTTTTGGCTATGATAGGGGAAGTGGCTCCAAGGACAAGAGTGTCATCGCCAAATTGGGAATGATTTATTGCTTTGACTCCTGGAGCGATTTGAATTTTGGGGAGACGCCCCAATATGCATTCCTCTTCAATTTTTTGGCTTAAAGAATCTACCATTAGAATGTATAGAGAGGGTGACAAAGGGAAGCCCTGCCTTATCCCTCTGCTTGATTTGAAGAATTATGTCAAGTGACCATTTATCATTGGGGCTATCCATAGGGCGCCAATACATTCTTTAATCTAGTCTATAAAGTCTGAGGAAAATCCATATTTATTTAAAACCTTTGAAATGAAAGAATGTCTTACACAATCAAAGGCATTTTCCATGTCTAATTTGAGCACCATGCCTTTATATTTTCTCCCTTTGCTAGAGTGAATAGCCTCCTAGACTAAAATTATGTTATCAGTGATTTGTTTATTTTCCATAAACCAACCTTAGTTTTTAGAAACCAGTTTCGAGAGAAAAGGGTTTTATTCTCGAGGCAATAATATTAGTAAGAATCTTGTAGGAAGAGCTGCAGAGAGATATTGGACAAAATCTAGAAAAAATAGAGGGGTTTGTCTCCTTTGGAATTAAAGCTAAGAAGGTTGAGTTGGTGGCATCTCCCACTTTCTTCTTTCGAAGGGTGTAGTTCAACATGCGTCGGAGATCATGTTTGATTAGACTCCAGAAATGTTTATAGAATTTGATAGAGAAGTCGTCTGGACCTGAGTCTTGTTCAAGGCTCCTTATATCTTGGATTATTTCTTCCTCTAAGATATCTTTAGTAAGAAGTGCATTATCTTCCAATGTTATGTTTTGTGGAATATGCTCCAGTAACTCTTGGGTGACTGTTTCATTTTCTTCTTTATTTCTTTGAGAGTATAAATCTGCAAAGTGTTGGCTTGCTTCTAATTTGATTTGATTGAAATTTTCAATGGTTTTCCCAATCTCTGTTTGGATCTTTGAAACTGTGTTTTTTTTACTTCGGTGTTGTGTCTATTTGTGGAAGAAGGAGGTGTTAGAATATCCTGCTCTTAACCATAAGATTCTAGATTTTAATCTCCAGTACTCCTCTTATTTCTTCATTGCAGAGTGGAGTTTCTGATAGGCTTATTTTTCCCTGATTAGATCTTCCTGGGTTACTTCTTCATTTTCTATTTTTCACTGAATGTCTGCTAGCTCTGATAGTCTGGATTTCCTTTCCTTAGTTGGGGGAATAAAGGTGGATTTGGCCCATTCCTTAAGCACTTCCTTGACTTCTTTAAGATTATTTTCCCAAACATAATTTGGAGAGTTGTTGATGGGAGACAACCAAGCTTGCTGGACCAGATTGGGGATGAGAAGGGAGTCGAGCCAAAGAGGATTGAATCCAAAGGGCAGTGGCCTGAAGTTCCAAGGGGGACAAAAATGAAGAGAGATAGGTTTATGATATGAAATGGCGAAGGGAATAATACAAGAAGAAATGTCAAAGGGAGAAAGAAGAAATTCATTGCTGATGAGAAATCGGTCTAGTCGAGTTGCTATATGGTTAAGTCCAGCCCGACAATTATTCCAAGTGAATTTCCCTTTTAGGGGTCAAATATCCTAAAGGTCCCATTATGAAAAGAGGTCAGATAATTTTTCACTTTGAGGGTCTCTCACCCGGCTTCCACCCTTCTTTTCTGTATGATAAAGGTAAGTATTAAGATCACCACCCACCACTATTGAGGTCATATCTAGAGATTCTCATATTGAAAACAGAGAAGACCAACATTCTATCTTATCTGAATATCTATTTGGCATGTAAATATTTATGAGGGAGATTTTTAAGTTATTGTCTTTATGCTTTAATATAATGAGAATCCAATGATTAACACATAAGGCTACCTCTTCTCCCCATATTTTCGAGTCCCAAAGAGTCGGGCTACCTATTGAGGTGCATGTTGAGCTTATGATTGTTCCTTCACCTATTCAAAGAGATGTTTTGTCTTGTTCTATCGTTGGGGAGTCCTCTATTTTAGTTTCCTAGAGGAGAATTACAGATGTCTTCTCTATTTTGATAAGATATTTAAGATCTTCGACCTTGGAGTTACTTCCAAAGCCTCTGTAATTCCATGAGAGGAGTTTCATTGACGATGGATGGAGGGGGTCCGTCCACTAGGGACGGGATGATTTTCACCCCTGCTTCTGCCTCGTTTATGTGCATTATTTAGTGATCTTTCAATGAAGTATTGTTTCCCAAGCACTTTTTCTTTATTAGCGTTGTCTTCCCTTACATCTTTGTTTGTGCGCCTTCCCAATTTTCCGGTCTTTTATATTATGATTTCACCTTCCTCTATGTTTACCTGCGTTGTTCGTTTGGTTTTGATTCTTTCTGGGGGATCTGATGGTTCTGTCTCTTGGAATTCTTCCATGTTTTCTTCCTAGAAATTTTCCTCTTCTCTTGATTCCTCCCCAACCGGATCCATTACTTCTGTGGAGTGAAGTAGAGTTAAATATTCATGAGTGGAGGCCTAAGTCATGGGGTCATTGGTAGTTGTCGATGTTTTCCCTTTGAGTGGTGGCAGAGTAGGGTCTTGATTTGCTTCAGAGGATTTAGCTCTGTGATTCGTTGGTCCAGTGTTGGTATTTTGCATCGGGATTGCCTCTCTAGTATTTGAACCTCTATTTCGTGTAGTGTTGGCTTTCTTTCTTACTTGTTTCCATCCCTCACCTTGTGCTTCTCATGTTTCAGTCGCACCTTGCTTGTTCTTTGGGTAGTTTCTTGTAAAATGTCCATATTCATGACACATTTTGCATTTGAAAGGTATTTTCTCATAGTATAGCTTTTGGATGTCGGTCCAGTCATCCAAAGAAAGTTTGACAGCTTAAGGAAACCCTTTTTCCATATCTACTTTAGAATAGTTTCAGGTGCATGAGAACATTGCATATTTGGGTTCGGATCTATCAATGTATTTTCCTACTGTGTCCCCGATGCTCTTTAAAGATTCGTCCCCCCAGCAGTGGAAAGGCAGATAGGGAAGGCAGATCCATAATGGAACTGTAGAGGGGATGTCTCTTTCCGGATCAAAATATGGGGTCCATCGATTCAGGTATAAACCCCTTATGCCATAAAAATAAGGACCACTGCGAAAAATGAGGTCTTTATCTTCTTTTAGCTCAAAATATAAAATATAAAAACCCTTACCACAGAGGAAGTGGCTCATTCGCTCATTGATTAATGGTTTCCAGTTCCATGAAATCCAAATATCAACCTATCTGGGAGATGGCCAAAGTCTTGTGAATTCGTCGATAAGTCCTTTTGATGCGTAAGAGAGGGATTTGGTGCGAGTTGCTTGTGGGATCATGACTTTAGGGATCATGTCTAATTTTTTGACAAATTAGGTGTGCATTGGGTGTGCCGAAGGGTTTCCCAATGAACCAATCAATTGTTTGAAAGCGACGATTTCAACTTCAAAGATGGGAGGGGGCTCGGGGGATACCCCACCATGGCGGCTGCAGACATGACTCCAAAACCAGGGGATTAGGGTTTCACGATTGCAGACATGCGCTCTTAACCACTTTGAAATAAAAGAATAAACAATTGTTAATCTTTAAATTATCCTAATAATTAAAATGATGATATTGTTTATCATTTTCAAATTAATAAAATCTAAAAAAAATAAAAAAATAGATAAAATATTTTTCAAAATGTCATTTCTAGGATGTAAAATAAAGTATCCAAGTCATTATGAGATTAAGAAATAAAAAAGTAGTGAAGAATAATTAAATTATGAAACATAATAAAGTTAAGGATTTTATTATTAAAAGTACCAGACATTAAAAGAGGTAAGGTGTTTTCTGGTTATTACAATTGCATTGGGTTGATTTTAACGATATTTATTTTATTTTATATTTATCATTTTAGAAAAAAAAATTAGAAAAAAAATTTGATTAATAGAATAATATTTCATTTTCATATTATTAATGGTTTTATTATATTTTTCAAATTTAGTAAAAATATAAAATTTGATATTATTAATTTAACTATTTTAATAATTAATTCAATTTGATTAACTTCAAAAACAAATTATGAACTTTTTGGTTATGATTATTCATGTCAATGATAATAAGAAGTATATCCCTATTTAACTTAACGATTAATATTTATGTTTTAAGTATCTAATCATTAAATTCTACAAAATATATACAACTTCAACAATTTATATTAATGTTTTAAGTATTTAATCATTAAATTCTACAAAATATGTACAACATCAATTTAAAAAATAATATTTAATTTTAAAATTATAAATGTTGATGATGAATTTTTAATGTCCACTAAGATCGAATTGGTCTATCAGACCTTAAGAGGGTAAGTGATTACTTGTGATTCTTTAGAATTTTGTTTCTGTGCTCGAAAAGCATTAAGAGAAGATTTCCAAGATCACTATACTTTTATTGAGTTAAGAGGTTAGGAAGGTTGGTAGTGTGACAAATATTTTGAAAATGAGATCTAATATGGGTATAGGTTGGACAATCTAGGAGAAAGTGTTTTTCATCTTCAACCTTCTTAGTGTCACAAAGGTGACACACTCTTTCATCCCATGGCGTTTTAGGAATTGACCAACGCCTAGTTTCACTATGGAGATCATGAGAATTTGTTCTTATCTTAGCAATGCTTATTGTTTTCTTTACACTTGGAAAAACAGATAGATAATTTTGATCTTCTAGATTAGGGTTGATTACATCCTTATAATACCTTAATTTTATTTTTTCCTCTAACTCTTTATCACACCACATTTTCTCCTTAAATTTTGATTTGAAGATTGTTTTAATAGTATCTTTATTCCGCAAAATGGTGTCTTCCATGATTCCCCAATAGTTTAGCCAAGACTCGGCATCTTTATGCCATTTTCGCTTTAGTCGATGGTGGTTATGATTCGATTTTGAAGCAATTTTAGGAAGCCTCTTGTCTTCCATGTTGTTTAACTTGTTCTTATACATTAGGTATCTAGTCATAGCCATGCTCTCAATGGGGGAGAGGCTTGTTTCTAAGAGGAAGATGGGATAGGGCGTATTTTATTTAATTTTGAGATTATAGGTTATAAAATTCTTTTGTATTTGCTCTATCTTTCTCCAAGATTCACGAGAGATACTACAGCCCCAGACTTCAGATCCATAAAGAATAGCAGGTGTAACAAGAGTCTCAAAGAGGAGTTTATTCTTATCCCAACTCCAAAGATCGATTGATTTACAATTGTTTTCAAGCCCATAATAAGCTTTCCATCCTCCAATAATCCTTTTCTCAATGCTATAATTCCAATTAAGCTTTTGGTGAATATCAATAATAAAACTTTGCAATAAGTAAAAATTAAAATAACAAAAGTATTGATAAACTTTCAAGAACATAATAAACCTTGTCATTGTTAATGACTCTCCACTTTATTATAATTTCTCTTTTCCACTAAATGGCCCATGTTTATTTTTACAGGATTAGGTACATATTTTAATTAATAATGTTAATATTATCTAAATAAATAAAATAAGAAGAAATAAAAAAAACTATGTATTAAAACACTTCAAAGATAAGATAATCTTACGTTGATTATTTTATTTATTCAATTTTAATTCTACAAACTATTTTAAAATTTAATATGGTTCATATTATTAATTCAATGGTCTTTATTTATATGTTTTTTTTTTCATTTTTTTTTCACGAAAAAAAAGCGTAATTTTATTCATCCGAGGAGACAAAATTACATTATGTAGGTGCTATATAGCATTGATCATCTAGAATAGTCATCAGATGATTCACGGCTGCAGCGGACAAGAAAAAACTCCAAAAACAAAAAGGAGCTTCATCTAAAAAAGATAAAAAAAAAATAAAGTGAATATACATCATATTTAAAAAATAAAAATAAAAATAAAACTCAAGTATAGAGCTTCAATAGCACAGATTTAAGGTTTGCATCTTATGGACATAGAAATTGTTGTAGTAATTATTTTTTAGCATATCTGATTACATTTTACATACATAATATGTTATGATTTGAAAGTTGAATCCACAAAAAAGTGATATTAGGTTGGTTGAATGAAATTTTCTAAGAAGGGCCTATGATATAATTCAAAAGCCCCCTTGCCCTCCGTTTCCATGATGTGCCAGTTGCCAAAAAGGAGTTGAAGTCCATCTTTTGATAAGGAGTCTGCTAGCTAGTTGTGTTCCCTATATACATGAGAGAGGGTGTGAGATACAAATGCTTTTAGAAGTCTAAATATTTCTTCCAAAATTGGCAATAAAATAATATTATGACAAATTTCAGTTTTCTGAGACCAATTTATAGCATTCATAGACTCACCAAAGACTTGAATAGAATGTATCTCTTTTTCCACTGCAAATTGTAATAGAAGCTTTAATGACATAAGCTCAGCATGGTTGTTTGATCCCATTCCTAATCCCATATTGATTTTGAAGAAATGTGTATCTGANCATAGTTTTACAAAAAAAAAAAAACAGAGCTTAAGTATAGAGCTTCAATAACACAGATTTAAGGTTTGTATCTTATGAACATAGAAATTGTTGTAGTAATTATTTTTTAGCATATCTGATTACATTTTACATACATAATATGTTATGATTTGAAAGTTGAATCCACAAAAAAGTGATATTAGGTTGGTTGAATGAAATTTTCTAAAAAGGGCCTATGATATAATTCAAAAGCCCCCTTGCCCTCCATTTCCATGATGTGTCAGTTGCCAAAAAGGAGTTGAAGTCCATCTTTTGATAAGGAGTCTGCTAGCTAGTTGTGTTCCCTATATACATGAGAGAGGGTGTAAGATGCAAATGCTTTTAGAAGTCTAAATATTTCTTCCAAAATTGGAAATAAAATAATATTATGACAAATTTCAGTTTTCCGAGACCAATTTATAGCATTCATAGACTCACCAAAGACTTGAATAGAATGTATCTCTTTTTCCACTGCAAATTGTAATAGAAGATTTAATGACATAAGCTCAGCATGGTTGTTTGATCCCATTCCTAATCCCATCTTGATTTTGAAGAAATGTGTATCTGACAAATATAGAACCGCTCCCCCCCCAACACACACAAATATGTTGGTCATTTTGAGAAGCACCATCAAAGAAGGCCCAAGGATAAGTGCAGTTAATAGATTCTGGAAAGATTATTTAGACAACATGAAAGTATTTTTCTTGTGGAAAGTGAGAAAGGATCGAGAGACCCTAAGCAACAATACAATCCGTAAGTGAGGGCCAATCCTGAAAAATTGCTTTGTTACGGGCTAGCCAAATGCCCCAACAAATTATAAGGGGAAGTTATTTTATCTTTTTATGAGCAAGATCATGGCACCAGACCTGCCAAGCCGATTCCAATGTGGGATTGTCCCATATCATAGCCTGATTCAGTCAAAGTACAATTTCCTCCCATACCTTTTGAGTAAATGGACAAATGATGAAGAGGTGCAAACATGATTCATTTTCCCCTTTCATAGAGGACACCAACCAGGGTCTGTTATGTTTCGCTTCCTCATGTTATCCCATATTGGTATTTTATTGTAAATAATACACCACATAAAAATCTTAGCTTTTTGTGGGAATTTTAACTTCCAGAGACCTCACCACCACCAGTTCCGATCCATGTGCATAATTTGGACATTTAAAGCAATATATCCTAGTTTTGGAGTATAAGTCCCATATGGTGCTTTCTGCCACACTAATTCATCATCTCTATCGATAATTCTAATATGTACCGAGCAGAGGGCCCTTGTATAATGGTTTCATAGAAGATATTGATTACCTTCCAAACCAAAGGAATCAATGCCCATCCAACCTTGCTGCCAGATAGAGGTGGATTATGGATCTGAAACATGAGAGATGAAGTGGATGTCTTGCACATTGAGAACGTCTCTAATTTCAATAGGGAGAATATGATATTGTCCACTACCTAGCCAAGGGTCAATCCCAATCCTAACCTGGTTCCCCCTTCCAATTTGTTAGGCCAGACCATCACCAATGACAGAGAAAGATGAGATCACCTCTTTCCAAATAATAGAACTATGGGGAAGAGATTTTTTCGATTTCCGGATCCAATCTTCCACTGAATATGGCATGATATATTTATGCTAAGCAACTTTAGTCCACATGTTGGTAGATGATATCAACCTCCATCCAACTTTGGTGGCCAGAGCTTTGGAGAAAAGGAAGATATTCTTCAGACTCCATCCACCTAAATCCTTTGGGCATGCAAGGCATTCCCATTTCACCCATGGAAGGGTATGATGATCCTAAGTACCCGACCAAATAAAAAGGAAGCAAATTCTTCGTGCCTTCTCCAAAATCCCCTTAGGGATCCAAGCTAGATACATCCAATAGATGGGGATGGATTCCAACACATATTTGGCTAAGGTAATTCTACACGCTCTAGAGAGCCACCTGAAGCTCCATCCTTTGAGGCATTTTTATAATTTATCCAGGAGCCAACACCTATCATATTTTCGGTAGTCATTTGGTTTAAGATAAAAACCTAGATATTTGATGCCCTTTGAGAAATCAATGGTCGGAAAAGGGAAAAGTTGTTTGTAATGAGTTTCTGACGCTGCTTCCATACCTATGAAGGTGATCTAGATGTAATGAGTTTCTGAGGCTGCTTCCATACCTATGAAGGTGATCTAGATGGATTTTGATGGCCTTCCACCTATTCCAATTGGTTCATTTTGGCAGTTTTCCAGTTTGGCAATTTTTTCCTAGTTTTTGGGTCCCTGACTTCCAGGGCCGTTTTGAGGCCCTAAACAACGTTTTTAGGCCTCGCCATAGTTAGACTACAAACAGAGTTAGATTTTAATCGAAAAATGTGTAGTCCTCGGTGATCCAGGTGGATATCGGGGGCCACCCATCTTTTCCAAATGGCTCAAAACAGTTTTCTGGCCATTTTGGCAATTTACTATTTTTAGCAGGTTTTAACTTCCGAGGCCATTTTGAGGGCCTAAATGAAGGTTTTTCGAGATC
>ML779065.1:499937-511860 GCA_009831015.1 Picea engelmannii | reverse complement strand
TACATTTCTTTCATTAATATAAATCGTGTATTACTGTATCTCTGTGTTTATGGTTGCATCTCTGATATATTTCTGTTATATTACTGGATATACGCGATATCTCTGTGCATTTCTTTATTATATCTCCGCTCTCATTTCGTGCCCAAAATAATCCGGATCACTCGGATAGACCTTTCCAATGGGCTATCGTGCGCCTAAAACGGAGATCATATGCAAAAGTCACGACCCCGGGAAGTTGATGTACTAACTTACCCCAACAGGCCCCACATGACTTTTGGCACTTCATCTCCTAGGGTTAGGTTTTTGGATGTATAAGGTTTTGGCATTCATTCTTATTGTCAAAATGTCTTCATAGCCTCATTGTAATCATCTTCTTGTGAATGAGTGTAGCCTTCACATATCTTCTCAGAGATAAGTTGCCACCATTCCAACAAGCCTATTTTCCGCTGCATTTTACAGCTTCATCGTATTTCCTTATTGAATAGATATCGGTTTTATTGTATCTTTGTTATTATGTGTTAAGAATCTTTTAATAATCTATATTCATTTTGTTCTTCTCATAAAATCCGGATCAGTGGTATCAGATCGGTCTGCTCCTTGTCATTTTTAATGCAAGTCCCCAATGAGGTCAAGGTACAAAGAATTGGGTCTCGAGCTTGTTTCCCTTAAGGACAAAAGATCTCACATGCCTAAGCGACCTCTCATGGAGAGAGAAAAGAAAGACGATGGGACAAGAGATCCTTTCAAAATTTTGCTTGAGGAATCCCTCACGCAATAGAGGAACGAGATGATGGATAGTTTTGCATAAATCCTTCGACGACTACCAACAGGGGATGCATTTTCCTCAAACGGAGGCGTCGCCCCCTTCAAGGTACAAATCAACTTTGATATTCCTATATTTGAAGGTCATATAGATGCAGATGTTGTAGACAAATGGTTGAATCTACTAGAAGGGTATTTCTTTGTCCACAAATTTTCGAATAGAGAAAAGATTACTTTTGCGCTCCTTAAAGTCATTCCCCATGTCAAAGATTTGTGGTAAAATTTTTGTGAGAAAAAGGAAACAGAGGAACCCTCATTATTTACATTCGCAGTCACCTGGGAGTCCTTCAAGGATGCTATTAAGGAACAATACTACACTGTCAGAAGTTATGACGACCTGTATACAAAATGGACCACTCTGCGGCAGGAAAGAGACCAAGCAATGCCCAAGTTCACAAATATCTTCCATACCTTGCGCACCAAGCTGGGTATAAAAGATTTTGAGCAACATATGGTGCTCAAGTATCGCGGTGGTCTGCATAGATACATCTAGGCCTAAATGGAGTTTCTGGACATCTCGTCCTTGGGCCTGGCCTACCGATATGTAGTCAAAATCAAGCAGAAGCTTAAACAAAGGACGTGACAATTTGGGCCTAGGAACCCCTCACAGTAAAAGAAATGAAAGGGCGGCCCCAACCCGCAGAACAAAGGACAGAGAAAATATGGACAACCTCAAGACAACTAGTCCAAGCCACAAGCAAAGAAGGACACCGAAAAGAAAAAGAAAGATACCAGGAAGTGGTGCGACTTCCCTAAGAGCCCCTGGCATAAAAATGTTGATTGTCGCTCAAAGCAGTCGTTGGTGGCTGAGGTGAAAGCCTCTAAATCAGATGCAGGTTATAAATCTGAGTCAGAACCAGAAAGGGGGAGATGGATTATTGATGCAAAACCCAATGTTATTTTTGCTACCACCAAGCTCCAACCCAGTGAGCCAGACAAGCCAGAGGAAGGAGAGTGCCCTTTTCATTCACAGATGTGAATGAAAGGTACCTCGCTGCACTTTATCGTTGATAGTGGTAGCTAGAAGAACCTCATTTCAGCAGAGGTCATCAAGTGGCTAGTCTTGCCGACAACCCCACACCCATAAACCTACACCATTGGATGGCTCTGCCAAGAAAGTGATCTCTGCATCAGCCAACAATGTCGCCTATCATACGACATCAAGCCCTTCAAAGATGAGGTATTGTGTGATGTTGCTCCTCTCGAATTTTGTAATGTTCTTTTGGGGCAACCTTATTTATGGAACTTCATGTTGTATATGAGTCTAGGCCTCGCAGTGTTATTATTACTTTGAACAAGAAATTGTACAGGATACCCGAGGCAGTCCCACCTAGTGTTATTTCCTTGATCTCTGCCAAGCAATGCAAGAAGGTCATCTCTCAGACCGAGAAGTTTGTCTTCTTCGTGATTCACTCTTAGAGTGAGAGAAAGATCGCAACCACATCCAGGGCCTTCACGTCCGACCTCTCCACATAGTAGAAGCAAGTGGATAAGGTCGTGGAAGAATACTCGGATATCTTCTCCTCGCCTACCGGGGTACCTCTGCACTGTCAGGTCAAACATCCCATCGATCTGACCCTCGACACACTGCTACCCAATGGGCCAGTCTACCTCCTCTCTCTATTAGAGAATGAGGAGATCAAGCGGTAGATCCAAGAACTGCTCCACAAGGGGAACACTTGTCTCATGTTGGTGCAGAAGAAAGATGGGACCTGACGGCTCGGCATTGACTATCGGGCCCTGAATAAAATCACAGTCAGGAACTGACACCCGATTCCCCGAATCGACGACCTCCTTGATCAGCTCACGGGGGCCAAATACTTCAGTAAGATTGATATGAAGTCTAGTTACCAGCATGTCTCAATAGAATAGACAGATGTATGGAAGACCGCCTTCAAGTCAAAAGGAGGTCTTTTTGAATGGTTGCTCATGCCCTTCGGTTTGACAAATGCTCCAACCACTTTCATGAGGATGATGGACGATATCCTGTGACCTTTCACCAATACTTTTGTAGTGGTTTATGTGGATGACATCCTCATCTACAACAAGACTTGGGAAAAACACTTGCAATAGATTCAGTAGGTTCTACACACCCTGCAACAACACAAGTTATATGCCAACTTGGAAAAATGCTCCTTCGACATGGACAAGGTCCATTACCTGGGCTACATTGTTGATCGACATGGTGTAAATGTGGATCCAGCCAAGATCCAAGTCATCTGTGACTAACCAACGCCAAGCACACTGACTAAGCTTTGGAGCTTCTTAGGCCTTGCCAATTTCTATCGTAGGTTCGTGTTGGGATTCTCCCATATTGCATGGGCCCTCAACCAAGTAACCAGGGGTGGTGGTAAGGCAAAATTTGTGTGGGGCCTGTCCCAACAACAAGAGTTCAATGATTTGAAGTAGTTCTTGTGCTCAGCCCTAGTACTCTCATTACCGGACCTGCAACAGCCCTTTGAGATTGAGATAGATGCTTCAGACTATGTTATCGACGTCGTTCTCACTCAACATGACCACCCCATGGCCTATCATAGTTAGACACTATCAGATGTTGTCCACAAGTACCCTACTTATGAAAAAGAAATGTACTCCATTGTGAAAGCTTGTCGCTAGTGGAGACATTACATTCTTGGGAAGGAGATAGTCATCCACACTGATCATAAGCCACTGCAGTTCATGCAGACACAAGGCAAATTGCAGAATGACCGCCATAAGAAGTGGTCCATAGCAGTTCCACCTCAAAATCAAATATAAAATAGGAAATACCAACCGATTCATTGATTTCCTCAGCCAACCTCCAATCGCGACACTCACCATGGTGCTAGACTCTTGTGGCCACGACCTCTGGATGACCTCACCTTTATGAGACAGACCCTAAATTCACAACCACCTACCAAATGTTGGGCGCAAACTCAGTTGTCGCTAATTTCCATCTTCAAGACGAGTTGTTATGCCATATAGGGCATCTCTACGTTCCATCAAGCGAGTGAGAGAAGATTATTTGGGAAGCCCACTACAATCGGGTGGCAGGACACTTCGACATCGAAAAGACAGTGGCAGTACTGCAGAAACATTTCTACTGGGTGAAACTTCGACAGGATGTGGGAAAGTATATCAGGTCCTACACTGCCTGCGCTATTGCCAAACCGACCACTAAGAAATAGGGGATGTACGCCCATGTTCCTACTCCTAACAGGCCATGGAAATCCATCTCAATGGACTACATGTCGGGCCTCTCGTTGACCAAGAGGGGAAATGACTGTATTTTTGTGGATGTTGATCACTTTTCCAAGATGGCGATTGTGGTCACCTGTAAGAAGAGCATCACAAAAGAGGCCACTGCCAAGCTCTTTTTTGAATGAGTATGGGTACATTTTGGAATCGCACAAACCATTGTCTCAGATCGGGACAGTCGGTTCCTCAACACATTCTGGTCAAGCCTCTGGTCACTGCTAGACTCCAAGCTCACCAAATCCACTGCTTTCCACCCCCAGAAAAAATGGCCAAAATGAGGTCGTCAATCGAATGATCATGCATATCCTGCGCATGTATAATTCCAAGCACCCCTGCACCTGGGATGAGAGTCATTCCTATGTTAAACATAGCTGCAAATGAGCCCTACATAGCTCAACCGACTACAACCCCTTTCAGGTGGGGTTGGGATTCCAACCATTGGGTCCCATGGATGTTGCATTGGCCCTTGTGACCACCTCGATCGACTCATCTCCTGCTCCAACTGAAGTTGACAAAGCCACCTGGTTAATTGAGCGGATCCAACACATCTGCCAATAGGTTTAGGATATTTTATAGAAATCCAATGCCAAGTACAAGCAGTGCCATGATCAACATCGGGTGCCACATAAGTTTCAAGCGGGAGACAACGTTCAGTTTCACTTGCAGAAAGAATGCCTTACAAGGCCCCATCAAAAGCTTCAACCAGTCCATTATGGACCTTACACCATCACCAAGGCTTTGGGTGACAATGCTTTTGAACTCAACATTCCCCCTTTCCTTGGCCTGCACCCAGTGTTCAATGTGGCTCTCCTTCGACCATATTTCCCACCATTATTGGACACCTATGAGATAGAAGAACAATTGACACCAACAGAGCTCAAACCTGATTGCATGCAATAGGAATCCAATGATCATATTGTGGACACACAGGTCAAGGGCACTCGACAACAAAGGATCCAACTTTATTGAGTTGTCAAAGTAGGGTAGCTCCTACACCAAGGCAAGTGGCTCACCAGGGGCCAAATTCAATAGAAATTTCCTCATCTAATAGGGGAACTCAACATAATGGAGACCATTGCTTCCTAATGGGGGAGGATTGATCCAAATTGATTTCGGTGTCCTTCCACCTATTCCAATTGGTTCATTTTGGCAGTTTTTTCCTAGTTTTCGAGTCCCTGACTTCCAAGGCCGTTTTGAGGCCCTAAAAAACGTTTTTAGGGCTCACCATAGTTATATTATAAAACATTTAGAGTATGATGACAAAATGTGTATTCCTCGGATAGACCTTTCCAACTGGCTATCATGGACCTAAAACGAAGATCGTATGCAAAAGTTACGACCCCGGGAAGTTGATGTACTAACTTACCCCAACGGGGCCCACATGACTTTTGGCGCTTCATCTCCTAGGGTTTTGGAATTCATGCTTATTTTCAAAAGGCCTTCAGAGCCTCATTGTAATCATCTTCTTGCAAATGAGCGCAACCGTCACATCTCTTCTCATAGATAAGCCGCCACCATTCCAACAAGCTTATTTTCCACTACATTTTATAGTTTCAACTTATTTCCTTATTGAATAGAAACCAATTTTATTGTATCTATGTTATTCTGTGTTAAGCATATTTTAATAATCTGTATTCATTTCATTCTTCTCATAAAATCCGGATCAGAAGGATAGTGTGGATTTATGAACATTGATGACCATTCCAGTGGCAACTTGAAACAATTTAAGGATCTCTGCAAGTTTTTTCACGTCCCTCCGACGCCCACTGCAAAAGATGAGGATATCATCCACAAAGAGGAGGTGAGTAATTCGAAGCCTTGACCCAATAGATACTCCATGAAAGTCCCCTAAACCAACAACCTGACCAATAGCACGACTTAGACCTTCCGCAACCAGCAGAAAGAGTAGTGGGGAGAGGGGGAAACCTTGTCTTAATCCTCTCTCAGAATTAAAAACGGGGGAGGCGGCACCATTGATAAGAATTGCAAAAGAAACAAAGGATATGCAGGCCATCACCCACTTGATAAAAGGAGATACGAACCCCAAGTGGGTGAGGAGAACTCTGATATATGACCAGTTTACACGTCAAAAGCTTTAGATAAATCAATTTTCAGAATAGCTCCCTGAGACTTTGTGGTCTTTAGACTGTGAAGCCCTTCTTGTGCTACCCAAATTGTTTCGTGAATTTGTCGCCCCTCCAGAAAGCCAAACTATTCTTCAAGTATGGCCCCTAAGAGAATTGGTTTTAATCTCGGAGCAATGACTTTGGCCACTATTTTGTAAAGGCAGTTTCATAAAGATACTGGCCCGAAGTCATCAAAAGATTGTGGCTCATCTGATTTTGGGATAAGAGCAATGAAAGTGGAATTTATATGGGTGTATATTCTACCGTTTCCCCTGGAATCTTCCACCACCTGAAGAAACTCAGGTCCTATGAGCTCAAAAAATCCTAGGTAGAAGTCAATTGTCCATCTATCCAAACCTGGTCTTTTATCTTTCTGAAAACCATGGAGAGTTTCTTTAAGTTCCTCCATTCCTACTTCAACAAAAAGGTCTCAATTTCCTTCCTCGTCAACAAATCTGGGGTAAAGCAGGGCCAGCCTTATAATCTCTACAATATTAACTCCTGGGTCAGACTTGAAGAGGGATTGGAAGTGATTTTCCCCCATCTAGGCTAATCCTTCAAAGGAGGAAACTGTGGCTCTCGCTTGATCCTTTAACTGCCAAATGGTGTTTGCATATTTTATTCCTTTCGCAAAGGCTTGGAAGAATTGCCTTTATTGCCTTTATTTAACCAAATAGCCCTGCTTTTAAGGCGCCATTATGCTTCTTTTTCTTCAAGCAATTTCTTATGACGCACTTCAAGAGCCAGAAGGTCATTCTTGGCCTCCAAAGAGATGTAGCCCCCCTCCACAGACTGAGAGAGGTGTTTAAGCCTATCTTCAATTTGGCTTAATTCAAGTTCCTCACTAACACGTTTAGCATGTGCCCAAGGGATGACCAATTACTTAATTCACTTTAGATTTGAAACGAAGTGCATGGCAACCAGGGTGTCTGATCCTTGTTCATGTGGAATCCAATTCTCCTTGACAATATTCTGAAAATCTGCATCTTCCAGCCATGTTGAGTTGAATTTGAAAGGGTTGGCAGGCTTCCTAGGACCCCTTATCAGTTTGAGCCAAATTGGGGAGTGATCAGATACACCGCCACAACCCACCCATTGTCTAAGCAACAACGGGGGAGCCAAAATAGATTCCGAGAACAAGAAGCGATCAAGATGTTTCGCAATCCGTGCATCCCCTGACCTCCTATTCCTACAGGTGGGAAGTAGTTTGGTTGGGGTGATGTCATTGAGCCCATGATCATTTAAAATATGGGTGAAGAAAGTTGTTTGGTTGTCTGGGTGTACATTGGGGCCCCAAACTTCTGCTTCCCCCAAAAGAAAAATTCAGGTCCCCCCTAAGAATGAGGTTCACTGATCTAAGTAGTTGTTTGTTGAGTAGAGAGCCCCAAAAGGGAGCCCGATCAGAATACAAACCATAAACATTTAGAATCCTGAGTTCTTGTCCCAATCCTTCCATCTGCAAATCCACTCCCAGACAAGAGTCAAGAGCCCAAGAGTTTATGACTTTGACCAGTCTAGTGTTCCATCCAATTGCCAACCCTCTCGACCGGCCAAAGGAATTGGATCCAATGAAATCACAGGATGGGATTAAAGCCTCTAACATCTTAGTCACTAACGCCTCTTCCACCAAAGTTTCTTGAAGTAGAATAATAGTAGGTTGGTTCAACATGATCGGCCTCTTCAGAGTGAGTTTTTTCTGGGATCTCGCCACTCCCCTGAAGTTGAAAGAAAGAATCTTCATGGGGTAACCCTAGAGTGAGCTCACAATGCTCTAACGATCCCATAAATTGACCTTTGATAGCCGGAAGCGATATCGATTAAGGCACGATTTTGTGCTTTTGAGAGATGGGAGGTTCAACCCCTTCCTTTTTTGTGCGGTTGCTCATCCAGATTTGGGCCCAAACCAACACCACCAGAGTCCAAGACTATAGTTCGGTTCCGAAGTTGGAAATGAATAGTGGAGTCATCTGAGCCAAAAGAGGAGAGCTCATCCGAGGAAGCAGGGTTGTGTCGGTCGGGAAAGGAGGGCAGAAGGAGGGAGCATGAGGCGATAGGGGTGGTGGTGGATATGGGGGGAGAAGGAGTCCATTCCTAAGGACAGGGAGGTGGGCAAGGGGATGTCCTGTAATGAAGGGGGTGAGTCCAACTGTAAGAAGTTTAATGAATGAATAATACCAGAAACAAGAGCCGGAATGGAAATATGCATACCAAGAAATGAGCCGAGTTGTTGAAGGGGTAACATTCTTGTTGGTGCCGAATCCACGAGGCCTTCACCTAGATGAAGAGAAATCATGGAATTCATGTTTTCTTCAGTGGCTGATCCTTGAAGGACTACATCTCTTTGTTGTCCCTGGGGAAATGTGGCCAAAGTGGAAGGTATGTCCGTCGAAGAGGGAGGGGTACTAGAGCTCTCAGAGGCCGACACACTAGAACGTTTCTAATTCTGAAAAAAATGGGGAACTTCCTTCTTGGCCACGAAAAGGTAATGGGAAATCCTTGACAATGTGACCATGTTCGTGGCAATGCCTGCATCAAAATGGTAACCCTTCATAGTCCAAAATTTGTGTTCTAGTGAAGACTCTATCCGTCATTGTGAATTGCTTATGTAAACCTCCTCTAATGTTTAATGAGACCAAAATACAGGCCACTGACATTTCCCCAGACTCTTTAAAAGACATATCTGTTGTTATATATTTACCAAACATATTCCCAATAAGTGAGAAGCTTTTGGGAGACCAGTACTGCTGGGGGAGTCCTGGCAGCCGAACCCAGACTAGAATGGTATCCATTTTTTCATTATTAGCATCAAAGCAGGGTCCCATTTTTTTAGAAGAACTAGAGAGGAATCAATACACCATCCGCACTGCAATGCACTTTCAGCTTGTGAAACTTCAGAGAATATGATCAAGAACCACCCTTTTGAGAGGCGGTTGATTCGCGACGGAGGATCATATGAAGAACCCCAGGAAGTGGAAACCCAAGACATAAGGGTTTTGAGATTGAAGTGGTGACCCAGGGCTTTACCAACTAGAGCTTTCTTTATCTGCCATTTCTTGAGCCTCGGTCATCGTTATGTCTTCGCCAAAAACCAGATTAGACTCCTCCAAGGACGCCGAGACACACTTATTCCTACCCCTCCTTTTGGGAGCTGTACCTTTGGGAGAGAGCCTGTCTAAAGGAGCAATGGCCGAAGTCGATCCCAAAACGTCCACAATGTTGTTCCAACCATTTAGGTTTGAAGGGTCGAGGCAAGAGGCAATAAAACTAGAGTCGAGGGGAGAAGAATCAAGACCTAAAGGGTTGGGCATATTCGGGAAAGGATAAAGGCATGAACGAAGAAAGTTTGGATCTAGGCTCGAGCAACCATCAACATCTAAGCCCGTTGGAATAGAGTCAAAGAGTGAACAAGGGACGAAGGGAACTGTCGGAGACCGAGAGAGAAGAGAGGAACCTGCCAGTGGGAGGGAAGAGTCTGCAGAAAAAACCACTGAATCGTCTAGAGAGAAAAAACCTTGAGTTGAGACATACCTATCCAAGGGCGGCGAAAACGCAAGGCTGAGAGAGAGAGAACCACCAGAAAAACCGGGAGAAGGTAAGGTAAAGATTCAGATCTCCAAGCAAAGCGATGGAGGTTATGGAGGTATACATACCCTACCCCCCTATGGATTTGAACTTGTGACCTCTTAGGAGGAAACACATGTTCTTAACCATTGGGCTCACTCAAGCTGTATATATAATAAAAAGATTAAGATTAAGATAAATTTTATTATATTTAATTTTTAATGTAATAGAAAAATCTATAAAATCTTTTATATAAATTTCAAAACATAGAAAATTTAATTATTTGTCAAATTTAGCTAATGTGATTGGTGAAAGTCACGGATCTATTAGCTAAAAAACACTTAATTATTTAAGTTAATCCACTAAATAATATTTCATAAAAAAAAATTATAAATAAAAATAATAATAAATTAATATCTTCAAGTTTATGATAAACTTTCCTATCATTATTTTTTTAATATTTAAATTTAATTTATATAATAATTAAAATAAATATATTTTTTAAAATGATAAAATATATTATAATTTAATTAGATTTAAAATGAACAACCAATTCTGTAGAAGAGCAAACTTAAATAAATTTTTAATTAATCCAAGATTGTTTTAAGTCCGATTCCATAATCAATCAAAATATTTTCAGTGTACACCATTATGTAATAAAATTCCTTTCGTAAATTCTTGCTAACATCTCTGAACACACTTCGGTGACTTTGGGACACTATCCAATTTAATAATATTTTTCTCTTTCTCCTAAACAGCTGACATTAACTTTTATAAAAATAGATCCACAGATTCTGTAGAGACAACAGTGCAACACTTTATTTAAAAATAAATATTAAGAACTCTCCGTCATACACGGTCCCCACCGTCTGTAGCCTGCGCCGGGGAAGGTAGCAGCTGGGCTGTTTAAAGTTTGAAAATCCGGAGATTTTTACACGAGATGAGGGGACATTCACTGAGGTAAGTTTAAAATTTACAGGGGTCCGATTCCCTTTAAAAGGACGGCCATGCTCGATGGTTGATTCATCATTTTCTTCGGTCGTCCATTTGAATGATCAAATCCATGCTCTTGTAAGCAAGCCTTCGCCTTTTTCGTAGGTTTGGGTTGGTGTGCCACCCAGAAGCTCTCTTCTGGTTATCAGGCCTAGACGGCTCAGGTTCGATTCACTCTTAAGCCAGTTTCAACTGGCGATATCTTGTGCATTTGAATTCTCTTTTTTGGCTTTCTTAAAGGCTTATTGTGCTCGTATGGCTGTTGTGTTTTGCAGATAAATATGGCGGATAATGGAGATTTTACTTTCGCCAACGGGAGCTCGGCTGGTAACGGTTTGGCCAAAATCCAGACTCAAAAGAAGCAGAATGGCATCTGTCTCGACGACAGTGCTTTGCCTGTGAAGGCGCAGACTCTGAGCGAGCTCCATTCGCTGCAGCAGAAGAAATCTGCGCCCACTTCTCCCATTAAAGGAGCTCAGTGGGGGTTTGCTGCTCAGTTGTCCGAGGAAGAAAGGCAGAAGCAGCAGCTGCAGTCCATCAGGTTTTGTATTAAATTGTTGTCGGTGCTGCTACGTTCTTTAACTGAAACGTGAGAATGAATGGCCAAATAATGGAAGATCAATTGTTTTCTTTTATGTGTGCAGTGCTTCTTTGGCGTCCCTTACCAGGGAAACGGGCCCCAAGGTTGTGAGGGGAGATCCTAGTAAGAAGGTCGAGGTTTCGAAGCCCGCTGCCGAGATTCCAAAGAGCGTGCCTTCCGCTAAATTTACGACGAGTGACAGCGCTTTGAAATTCACACATATTCTACACAACCTGTCACCGGCTGGTTAGCTTTTATTTCGGGGGTTTCGACATTTGTTGTGCATTTAATATGTTGTTTTGAGAACAATTTTGTGGCAGTAACTAAAAGGCCACTATATTTGATCTTGTGCTTAAATATTGTAGAGATGGAACTCTGTGTGAGTAGATACACGGCACGAGATTTGATCCTGTTCACAGGTTGTAGATTTGGGTTTCACGTGAGAAATAAAGGTCATGGGATTTGAGCTTTTCCTTTTTACTCTATTCGGGAGGGGTTTTCTTCCTGTTTTTTGTGTTGTATTCGAGGGATTAAATTTTGGCGTTATTCAGAATTTTTCTTATCAGATTCCAGGGTGTAGATGGAAAATTTTCATTTTTTTTTT
>ML779065.1:467504-499887 GCA_009831015.1 Picea engelmannii | reverse complement strand
AACTTTTATAAAAATAGATCCACAGATTCTGTAGAGACAACAGTGCAACACTTTATTTAAAAATAAATATTAAGAACTCTCCGTCATACACGGTCCCCACCGTCTGTAGCCTGCGCCGGGGAAGGTAGCAGCTGGGCTGTTTAAAGTTTGAAAATCCGGAGATTTTTACACGAGATGAGGGGACATTCACTGAGGTAAGTTTAAAATTTACAGGGGTCCGATTCCCTTTAAAAGGACGGCCATGCTCGATGGTTGATTCATCATTTTCTTCGGTCGTCCATTTGAATGATCAAATCCATGCTCTTGTAAGCAAGCCTTCGCCTTTTTCGTAGGTTTGGGTTGGTGTGCCACCCAGAAGCTCTCTTCTGGTTATCAGGCCTAGACGGCTCAGGTTCGATTCACTCTTAAGCCAGTTTCAACTGGCGATATCTTGTGCATTTGAATTCTCTTTTTTGGCTTTCTTAAAGGCTTATTGTGCTCGTATGGCTGTTGTGTTTTGCAGATAAATATGGCGGATAATGGAGATTTTACTTTCGCCAACGGGAGCTCGGCTGGTAACGGTTTGGCCAAAATCCAGACTCAAAAGAAGCAGAATGGCATCTGTCTCGACGACAGTGCTTTGCCTGTGAAGGCGCAGACTCTGAGCGAGCTCCATTCGCTGCAGCAGAAGAAATCTGCGCCCACTTCTCCCATTAAAGGAGCTCAGTGGGGGTTTGCTGCTCAGTTGTCCGAGGAAGAAAGGCAGAAGCAGCAGCTGCAGTCCATCAGGTTTTGTATTAAATTGTTGTCGGTGCTGCTACGTTCTTTAACTGAAACGTGAGAATGAATGGCCAAATAATGGAAGATCAATTGTTTTCTTTTATGTGTGCAGTGCTTCTTTGGCGTCCCTTACCAGGGAAACGGGCCCCAAGGTTGTGAGGGGAGATCCTAGTAAGAAGGTCGAGGTTTCGAAGCCCGCTGCCGAGATTCCAAAGAGCGTGCCTTCCGCTAAATTTACGACGAGTGACAGCGCTTTGAAATTCACACATATTCTACACAACCTGTCACCGGCTGGTTAGCTTTTATTTCGGGGGTTTCGACATTTGTTGTGCATTTAATATGTTGTTTTGAGAACAATTTTGTGGCAGTAACTAAAAGGCCACTATATTTGATCTTGTGCTTAAATATTGTAGAGATGGAACTCTGTGTGAGTAGATACACGGCACGAGATTTGATCCTGTTCACAGGTTGTAGATTTGGGTTTCACGTGAGAAATAAAGGTCATGGGATTTGAGCTTTTCCTTTTTACTCTATTCGGGAGGGGTTTTCTTCCTGTTTTTTGTGTTGTATTCGAGGGATTAAATTTTGGCGTTATTCAGAATTTTTCTTATCAGATTCCAGGGTGTAGATGGAAAATTTTCATTTTTTTTTTTCCTTATTTCATTGCCGAACGCGGGTTTGCTAGTGCAAATAGCCTGGTTGATGTGATTCTGTCTGTCCTTCACATCTCAGGTGGTTTTGGTATGTCGGTATATCCTACCTTGTGGATGGTTTTAGCATGTCGGTATGTCCTACCTTGTGGGCCATTTTGGGTTGTGATTGTTATCTATGCGATGTCACCCGTTTCTATCTTACTATCTTAGGCAATGGCATATCCTTATCCCTATGTTGCTATTTTGTTTCACATTAATACTCCTATTTTATTTTGTCCATTGTTTCACATTAATACTTTTATTTTAAATTTTGTTCCTGTCCCTGTTAGCATGGAGGTTGGGTGTGTGTGGCTCTTCCAACTTGGAAGCTTTCTTTGCCATAGCATTCTCCCACACTCTCTGATACTAACAGCCCAGCAATGTTACAACCTATCTTGTTAGAGTGACAGATTTGTTGCAGTGGCAGCTTTCTATGATAGGTTATCGTTCCACATTAAAACTTGTTTCATTCTGTGGTCATTATATTAGTGTGTAGTGTATGAAAGGGGCAGATCTGTTGCACTGGCATATAGACCGCGTATGGATACATTCTGTGATCATTATACTAGTATGTAGTGTATGGAAATTTAAATTTCATGAATGATAAACATTTGGCTTTTTTTTTTTCCTCATTTGGCTTTGCCGTATTTGTTGTCTGGATGTAAACAATTTCAGAGCTATACGAGCAGGCCATTAAATATGAGAAGGGGTCGTTCATTACATCAACCGGTGCTCTTGCTACGCTTTCGGGAGCCAAGACTGGGCGTTCTCCGAGAGATAAACGTGTTGTCCTGGACGAGACCACTGAAGACGAATTGTGGTGGGGCAAGTAAGTATCGGCCGTGATTGTTTATTTCGTTCATATATTCTTAATTCGAAGTCGTGGACGTCGATATTTTGATTGTTTCGGCGCTGGATTAGCTATTGAAAACTGATCCTGCTTCCCTTTTTATGTTATTTTATGCAGGGGATCTCCGAATATCGAGATGGACGAGCATACTTTCCTTGTCAACAGAGAGAGGGCTGTGGATTATCTCAATTCTCTGGACAAGGTGGATTAATATATTCATCCAATATATATTCATATTGTAATACACTACAAAGATTATATGACATTTTTTTATATCCGATGGGTTTGATGATAGGTGTGTTTTTTGATGACAGGTGTTCATAAATGATCAATTCCTGAACTGGGATCCTGAGCACCGAATCAAAGTCAGAATTGTCTCGGCGCGAGCATATCACGCTCTCTTCATGCACAACATGTAAGTATTAAATACTGCCATACATGCATACTCTCTGCTCGTGATCACAAGCCCCAACCCAGATAAGTATAAGGCCCAGATAAGTACTCTGTAACGTTGATTGGTATTGTTTGATATTTGGTCTCATCTCTGAAAGAAGTCTCCGATCCTAAAATTTGATAATAAAGACAAAAACATATCCATACACGGTCTATATATATAGATTCCCTTGCCCTCCAGCCTATATATGTATATGAATGTATGTAGCGGGGATATATTTGAGATAGCATTGGAGGGATGGTGATATGGGTGGCAGGTGTATCCGACCCACCCCTGAAGAGCTGGAGGACTTTGGCACTCCGGACTTCACAATATACAATGCTGGCCAATTCCCTTGTAATCGATACACTCACTACATGACATCCTCCACCAGCATAGACCTTAATCTCCATAGGAGAGAAATGGCTATTTTGGGTACACAATATGCGGGAGAAATGAAGAAGGGTTTGTTCAGCGTGATGCACTATCTTATGCCAAAGAGACAAATTCTTTCCCTGCATTCTGGCTGCAATATGGGAAAGGACGGGGATGTCGCCTTGTTTTTTGGATTATCAGGTATTGTGAATCAAACACGAGAGCTGCAAATCTCGTGAGATTCACAAAGTGTGTTTTTTTCTGCCTCAGGGCTAACATATTCATCCAAATTTCACCCATTGCTGACCCTTCAATATTTCTCTTCACAGGTACTGGTAAGACCACTCTGTCAACAGACAACAACAGGTTCCTGATCGGAGATGATGAACACTGCTGGAGTGAAAATGGTGTCGCCAATATTGAAGGAGGTTGTTATGCCAAATGCATAGATCTCTCAAGGGAAAAGGAACCGGACATCTGGAACGCCATCAAGTTCGGCACTGGTAATGATAAAACAGGATCTATGCGTTTTCAAACACAACATGAATTAATTAAGTAATCTCAACGGGTTTGGCTTATAAAAATCAAACTGACCTGTTATTTACACCATTGCTTTTCTAGTGTTGGAAAACGTGGTATTTGATGAACACACAAGAGCAGTTGATTACGCTGACAAGTCAGTGACAGGCAAGACACCGTTCCTTGTAAATTTTGTGTGAATTAGTAGAAGGAAAAGCCTAGGGCCCTACCCTCAAAAAGTGCAGGACTGCGAAATCTGATGGAGTGTTTTCCATGGTTTCTGTATTTTGCAGAGAATACAAGGGCCGCCTATCCGATCGAGTATATACCCAACGCAAAGATACCGTGCGTGGGACCACATCCCAAAAATGTGATATTGCTGGCTTGCGACGCCTTTGGCGTTTTGCCACCAGTCAGCAAACTGACTCTACCACAGACGATGTATCATTTTATCAGCGGATACACAGCCCTGGTAAATACACCGATAACCTCTAGGGGTATATATTCTAGACGAGGTTGTGTGTTTGTGTATATTCTGATCGTGATGATGTGCACATATTAAGATGTTGGATGGGTGACAGGTAGCAGGAACGGAGGAGGGCATAAAGGAGCCTCAAGCTACGTTTTCTGCCTGTTTTGGTGCTGCATTCATTATGCTACATCCTACAAGGTATGCAGCCATGCTAGCTGAGAAAATGCAGAAGCACGGCACAACAGGTTGGCTCGTCAACACTGGCTGGTCTAGCGGCAGGTACACTCATTCTCATCCTTCGCTTTCTTCATTCTTCATAAACAAGTAGTTCGGTAAGATTTTGTTGTTTATATTTATGTGTTGCTTGTGCTTGAAGCTATGGTGTGGGGCGAAGAATAAAATTGCAGCACACTAGAAAGATCATTGATGCCATTCACGACGGCTCCCTTCTGAATGCCCAGTACTCCAAAACCGATGTATTCGGACTGGAAATCCCAGATGCGATTGATGGCGTTCCTTCTGAGATTCTTCATCCAGAGAACACGGTACACTACTGCTTGTGCTTTTATTATTGCACTCCCCATTTCTGTCTTCCTGTTTAATATTCAAAAACTATTGGAATTTGGGATTGAGTGGGTGGTGTTTTGTGTGGGTGCAGTGGCCGGACAAGAAAGCGTACAGAGACACGCTGCTCAAGCTGGCTGGTCTTTTCAGGAACAACTTTGATAAGTTCGTGAATTATAAAATTGGAAAGGACAGCAAGCTGACCGCGGAAATTCAGGCAGCAGGTCCTCAGTTTTAGTTTCATTGAGTAATAATCATTGATTTGAATAATGAAGAATAGTTAGGTAGCATAATGCAGTAATTGAGAGAACGAATGGATGAATGGGCAGTTTCCTAGGTCTACTGTAGTTAGTTGAGGTGCCTCTGTTGCAGGCTCCCATTAGAATATTGAATGAGACATTTTAACACTGCTCTCATATTTATGGACGGTGTTTTTACGAGTAATGTGTATCTGTTCATATGTATGAACACTACATATTTACAAAAAATGCAGTGAAGAATGGTAGCGGTTTTTATATCACATCTTGCGAGAATTGTGAGCATTGAATTAAATTTTTGGATGGTTATCATGCTATTTACATGGTTTTTCTAATTGCAATGAAAGATTCATGATGGTTTATATATCAAATCTCGTGTGAATTGTTTCCATGTCTTTTACTGTTTTTTTGAAAAAAAACAATGAAGAATGATAGTGGTTTTTATATCACATCTTGTGTGAATTGCTGCTTTTTTTCTCCTAATGTGTGAGCGTAGAATCAATTTTTTGTGACCTACCTTTCCATGACACGGAAGATGGAACTCATGATTTGAAGATAGAAATCAGTAAATCTAACTCCAATACTTATAAATACCTCTGCAAATCCTAAACAACACTTCTCTGAATTTGAGATTTGTTCGGACTCCTCTTGCATTGAAGAGAGTGGGGAGAATGTTAGCTTAAAAACCATGAGGAATGATTTGTATTTGTTGCATACGGAATGCCTGCAATATGTCATGATTGATTCTTTGATTGATTCTTATTAAATTGGTGGGCAAATAGGGTTGGAATTTGACGGTGGAAATAGGGCATTTTAACAGCTAAAAGCTCTGATTATTTATTGTTAACCATGTGCAACTTAAAAATTCCTACATATAAATTTTTACTATTAAAATTGATACATGTACTTTTAAATTTTTACGGTGGAAAATTATCTCAAAACGTTACGATAGGATATAAATGCCCAACAATAAGTATCTCTTTCCCACTTTAACTTGGTCAACTTTGTCCTTCTTGCCGAGATCCATTCATTTGGGTTTATCTATTATATAAAGAAATATTTTTACATCAGTACATACATTATTAAAAAGGTTTTATCTTGAAGACAAAGAACATTTGGGTTTGGGTTTATCTATTATAATTTTTTTTTTTACATAATTACATACATTATTAAAAATTTATTAAAATTTATAGAAATTTTTACATAAGTTGATATATTGTTAACAATTATTGAAATAGAAATAGAAGAAATCTATTAGGTGTTTTCCACTTCAAAGAATAAGGGAGATGTTTAATTTCATCAATATTTATTATGAAGTTGAGTTTAGACATTAAAAAATATTAATAAGAAAAAAATAATTTCTGGGTTATAAATAAAATACTTCTATGTTCACTTATTTATTTTGTTGTAGGTGTTTTCCACTTTAAAGAATAAGGGAGATGTGTAATTCTGTCAATATTTATTATGAAGTTGATCTAAGACATTTAAAAAATATTAATAAGAAAAAAATAATTTCAATGTGGATCATAAATAAAATATTTCAATGTTCACTTATTTTATTATGGCCTTTATATATTATTGAAGTTTAATAGGGTTGGATAAAAACAATTTTTTTTTGGAGAGAGCCTCTCTCTACATAACCTACATAACTGATGGCAAAGATGATGAATGCTAAATTCTAGGTTGAAAAATTAAATAGTAAAAATAACTTCAAATTGTGGAATCTTAAATGCTAGATTTGTTAGTGAAACAAGGGTTAAGGCATTAGATGGTAAGAGGAAGAAACTTGCAACTATGACTCATGAAGAGTGGGAAGATTATGGAGTAGGATGGGGAGCCTTTATATAATGAAGTCCTTCACGAATAAGATCTACTTGAAGAGGTAACTATACAATTTAAAAATGAAAGAAGTTATGAAAATTGTATATCATTCGAATGTGTTTAATACTCTTATATGCCAGTTTTCCAGTGGAATAGTATGGATGTTAAACTCAATGATGAAGATAAGGTAGTTACACTGTTATGTTCATCCCCTGAATCTTGTGACCATCTAGTCACTTCCATTAGCTTTACAACTGAGACTCTTGAATTTGATACTGTTTTTGGAGCTTTGTTGTCTGATGAGGTGTGGAGAAAATCAAGTTTTGAAATCTCCACACAAAAAGCAATGGTGGCTAGACATAAAGGGGAGAGGATTCGAGTGGAACATCTAGGGGTTAAGTCAACAAGCATAAAGGGTAAGGAAATATGATAGTGCTGCAATAAATCAGGCCATCTCAAGAAAGATTGTTGGAAGCTGCAGAAATCCAAGGAAGACTCCAAAAAGGAAGTAAATTCAGTGGAATCATGTCTAGGAATGATTGATGAAATATTAATAATTTGTAACATCTCATAATTTTTTGAAGAATGGTTATTAGATTCTTGTGCTTCACACAATTTGTGTCCACATCATAATTGGTTTTCTACATACCAAGTTGTTGATGGTGGTAGTGTTCTTATGGGAAACAATGTATCCTATAAGATTGTTGGGGTTGGTAGTACTAAGATTAATATGTTTGATGGAATAGTAAGAACGTTAAAAAATGTAAGACATGTACTTGAACTCAAAAAGAGATTAATCTCTTTAAGAGTTTTGGATTCCAAAGGTTACAAATTTGCAGGTCAAGGTGGAGCACAGAAAGTGTCTAAAGGCAGTTTGGTGGTTATGAAGGTAACAAATATTGGGAATCTTTATAAGCTATAAGGAAAAACTGAAACAAAGTGAAGTAGCGGTGGTATCTAAGAAAGAAAGTGCATCTAATTGTTTATGGAATTAGCGATTGAGCCATATAAAGAAGGAAGGGATGGTGCTATAGGTATTAGTAAGCTGAAAGTTATTTTCAAACTTACAATCTTTGAATTTCTGCAAGTTTTATATCTTTGTTGGTTATAGTAATGGAGTTACAGGATGTACATTGTAGGATTCTACTGCCCACAAAATCGGCACTAGCAGAGATATGTACATGAGACAACCAATAGTTGTTCAGGATCACAAAGGGAGATTTGTTTGCAAACTCAAGAAATCATTGTATGGCCTAAAGGTACCTAGACAATGGTACAATATGTTTTATCCTTTCATGGTGAACCAATATTTCTTAAGAAGTGAATATAACCATTTTGTTTGTTTTGAAAGTTTGGAAAATGGTTCATTCATTTTCTTAGTATTATACGCTGATGACATTCTTGTTGCAAGCCAAAGCATGTTTAAGATTAGTAGGTTAAAGGCTTTGTTGGCCAGGATGTTTCAGATAAAGGATCTAGGAGCAACAAAACAAATCTTGGGCAAGGGAGTACACAAAGATGGGGAAAATGGTAAGCTATGGTTATCACAACAAAATTCTATGGAGAAGAAACTGATGAGGTTCAAAATGCATATTGTGAAACCCTTAAATATCCCTTTAACTTTCCATTGTAAGATTTCTTTAAGTTTATGTCCTAGTAGTAAGGACGAAAAGGATCATTTGTCTCCTGTACTATATACTAATACAATAGAAAAGTTGATGTTTGCGATGAAATGTTCAAGACTAGATATTTCACATGTAGTTGGTGTTATCAATGGACACATGACAAATCCAAGTATTGGAAATGGGTGCTTTGATATCTTAGAGGCACAATTATCACCGGCGGTGGTTGCAATGATTTAGTCTGTGGTTATGATTCAAGAGATTTGGACAAGAGGAGAGCTACCTCAGGTTATGTCTCCCAATAATGCAAGGATCTATTGGGTAAGTTTGGACAAGTACATGATAAGGTGTTATGTGGTGGTCAAAGCATTGTGCATTTGACTAACCATCCGACGTATAAAAATGGGACAATGCATCATTTTATAACACAGGTTATTGATGGAGGTGGAGTGGTCCATACTGGAGCAAACTGTGCATACATGTTCACAAAACCAATACTGTTAGAGAAGCTGCGGTGGTGTTTGGTTTCTCTTGGATTGTGAAAGAGGCGATGAATGGGCTTGGGAAAGGTATTAGGTAAATTGTTGTCAAGGTGGAGATTGTTAAAATGGGACAACAATTGATTAAAAGAAAAGATGAAAACTAAAATTTAATTATGTAAATATTTGGTGATGTTAGTTTACAAAACCAATGGAAGTTTGTACAATGGGTGGTAGTTCTTGTAACTATGTAACGGTTCCAAGTTAGATGTATATCTATGAAGTTCGAGAGATATATCTAGATGGTAAGCCTAATTGTAAGCCTATCTTGAATAATAAATATATCGATACTTTGCCCCATGGATGTTTCCTTGACACGTCGTCATGGTTTTACCACGTAAATCTCATGTGTTGTTTGAGTGATTGATTGGTCACTTGTTTGTCAACTTTTCTTGCATTTATTAATGTTCTCAAGCTCTTAAATACCAACAACACTTGGGTTGGAATGTAGAGTTGGAGACAAACAAAAAATAAACATTGTCTATGCACCTTTCTATGAACCAATTCCAAGTCACAAAAACCATAACCATATAATAGAGTCCAAACACGTCTCACGAGACCGTACACACTAACAATTGCATTCTTATTTCCTTGAGATCTTGGTATATAAAAGTTCCAATTCCTGGAGAGAATAAAATGACTTGATTCCATTTGTGCAAATGATGCAAGCTCCAAACCAAAGCTGTGGCATTATTCCACCTTGCCAACAAATTACCATAAAAATGAATTCATGAAATGGGGCTAGGGTTAAAATTTGTATGCTGGTATGATGGGAGAGTGTCCTTGCATATCCCTTCCCTTTGTGAGGAAATCTATGAGTTAGATGAGGTCTCATGCAAAATTTATTAGAGATACTATGTGGCCTTTCCATACCTTGATAACTTAGGGGATGTTACAATATGATCTCCCCCCATTTTTTTTCAATTTCCCTAAGTTTAATGAGATGCCTTTCTTGGCCCATGACTCTGCTTCTGAGTTGAGGGCTCGAAACACTTGGTAATATTAAATTTTAATTTGGTTTCTTACCTCCTTTTTTATTCGAGCGATGATCACTGCAAGCTTGTTATCCAAGGGAGATGATTTCCCTATCATCACTTGAATGACCACACTTGAATCTCCAATAACTATCAAGAATTTGGCATTGACTTCCTTAGCAAGGAGAAGACCTCGTAGAAGAGCATATGCTTCTTCTTAGCTGTTTGTGGCTTTTCCTAGACCCCAGGCATAGGTTATTTTTGTCCTTTCTTCGAGATCATAGAGAATCCCTGATGCAGGAGCATCACAAGAAAGAGCAAGTGGAAGACAACTGGATATGCACCAACGCACATTTTGAAGACGTTTTGAATTTCAAAAGATGAAACATTAATGTAATATCTGAAAATATATTCTTGCTTTTATGGTTTGGAGATTGTAACACAGATCTTGAGCATTTGCTCTCATCTGTCGGTTGTAGGCATTTAATGTAATGAATGTAAAGTAGATGTAGTCTTTAATTCGATTAGATAGCTTGAGGTTGTAGGAAGGAAAACTTGAGAAATCTCCCTCGTATGTATTGTATTGTATTATTATTCTCATAGTAGTTAGAAGTTGTTAGAAGCTAGAGAGCATAGGAGAGCAGAGAAGAACACAGGTTGTAGAAGTTGTATAAGCAGAAAGCTATTGCTATTGAACCCATGTACCTAAGCACTTGAATTAATATAAGAATGCTTTGATTTAATTTCACGGTGTATCATGGTTACTGTTTGCATCTATTGAACGATATGTTTACAGTTTGGTTGAATACTCTGTTATGCATTTGTTTCTATGCTGTGCGTGTGTATCTGTGATTTCATGTTGAATGTATGAAGTCTGTGAAAGGGAGAGTGTAAGTTTCAATTGTTTCTCTTCCTGAGAATTCCTACAAGGAGTGCAGTGAAAGTCCGCAAAGAGTGCGTTGACAAGATTCTGAGTTTTATCTCAGAAAGCTCAAGAGGGATACCGTTGTTCTTACACCAACAAAAGTGAAAGTATAACACAGAGCCGTGCAAGGTGTGCGTAGGCCAGACTAAAATCTTAGATTTTTCCAACCGAGGAGAGTGGTTGAATAACTGTTGTCGCAAGGAGTGCGCAGAGTTGGAATTATTGAATAACTAGAGGTTATTGTGAATGCCTCAAGGAGTGCGTGTAAGAATTCCCTAGAATCCTTGAGTTTGCAACCAGAACTAAGCTCAGGAGGGATAGAGACTTCGAAGAGTCCAAAGGAAGGATAAGGGTTAAAGTCATCTCATAGAAGTTAAATTAAGAAGGAAGGGACGTCGATTTCTTTGGCCGAAATCCATCGAAAGTTTGAACGGACGGTTGAAATTCTCGGAGGGAGAATCACCGAAATTTCGTGGGCCGTTGGATCTAGTAGATTTGCGGAGAATTTAAGGCTGAGTGTCTTTCAACACTCGCAAGCTCAGAAGAGATAGCAGTCGTTGGATCTGAATGGGAAAGAACATTGATTTGGCGTTCTGTATTTTGGATTTTCGGAAGTCGAGAGGGTGGAGGAGTTTGAAATTTGAGAATCGCGAGTTGTGAAATCCCGACGAAATCTGGACCATCAGATCATGTGAGGATCAGGACCATCGATCTATGGCGAGGAGATATCGACATTTCAGATATCGGGCGAAGGGAGAAAAGTCATTTCACAAATCCCCGATACGCGAAATCTCGATGCACCAAAAGTTGGGTCCCAGGTCACAACCGAGGGTCACATCAGTAAAGAGTTAAGGGAGGAGCTAGTGGATCATTATCCCTTTTTGGGATTTCGAGATTTGGAGGAGTCGAGCTACATTATAGCAGGAGTCCCGAAATCACAAACCATGAAACACCTTTTGAGGTTAAGGTTGTGGTTATGCAAGTGGTCACGTGGAGTGGAGGTTTACGCCTAACGCTTATTCACATGGGTGTAGCTTCTAGAAGGACTTGTGGTTATATGTACTGAAGGTTCCAGCTGGGAACGAAAGATCCGTTTCGGCTTAGGGAATTAAGAAGATCCAAATACCTGGAGGTCAGTGGACCCTGCTGAGGTAGGGGTCTGCGTCAGGTGGTATCAAATCCTAGCTAACAACTTTTGTTTTCTATAGAGGGAAGACAGAGGACAGTTGTGATTTGAATTCTCCGTGGACAGATTGAAACAATGCCGCCAAGGAGACGTCAAGAGAGAGTTATGCCCGATCTAGCCATGGAAAGGAAAATGAGAGAACTTTGTGCTCGGTTAGATGCTATGAAGACAACACAAAGGCAAACACCTGATACTGGAGATATCAGTGAGGCTGAAATTGAGAACGAAGAAGGAGCCGAAGAAGAAGTTGTAGCCGAAGATGCTGCAGGAGAACGTCTATTCAATGATATTTCAAGAATCGGTGCTAGAGAAAAAATGGACATCCCTATGTACGAAGGAAAATTAGACGTTGAGGAGCTGTTAGATTGGTTTAGAGCTCTAGATAAATATTTCGATTATGAAGATATCGAAGAGGACAGGAAAGTAAAGCACGTTGTCACTAGACTGAAAGGGCATGCAACACTGTGGTGGGATGAACTACAGGCTGACAGGCGTTGCAAAGGAAAACAAATAATTAAAAGCTGGGACAGGATGGTCACAAAGATGAAAGACAAATTCATACCCAGAGATTACCAAATCATTCTGTTCCGAAGAATGCAGAATTTGAGACAGAAAGGGATGACAGTGAAGGAATACACTGAGGAGTTTTACAGGATAAACATTAGAGTTGGTCACCGTGAGAGTGATGATGAAAAGGTCTCCAGATACATGAATGGCCTGAGATATGACATTCAGGATGAGATGAGCATGGTAACAATCAGGAATGTTGAATATGCTTATCATATTTCTCTGAAAGATGAAGAGAAATTGGCCCGAAAACAAGGTCAAAGGGATAGAGGTAGAAGTCATAGCAGAGGCAAAGCAGTTGCCCAAGGCAGAGTACAGAAGCCCAAGGATGAAGAGAAGAAACCTCATAAACAACCAGAAAGGGGAGGAAGTTCAAAGGGAAGACAATATGCTGATAGGAACACTTTTCCGCGAGCAAGAGGAAGAGGAAGGGGCAGAGGAGGTGAAATAAAGTGTTTTTTCTGTGGAAAGATCGAACACAAATCTTGGGAATGTCCCGATAGAAAAAGAGATGGAGGAGGTGAAGCTCATATTTCAAAAGCGCAAAGGCAAAATGTTAAGGCGGAAGATGTAGAAGGGGGAAGATCCTTAATGATGAGGAAAATTCTCTTGAAGCCAGAGAAGGAGGTGGAGAATCCAGTCCAGAGGAACAGTTTGTTTAGAACTGCTTGCAAAAACAAGGATAGGGTATGCAAGGTAATAGTTTATAGTGGAAGCACGGATAATCTAGTATCCACAGAGATAGTGGAGAAACTAGAATTGGAGACAGTTGCACATCCAAGCCCATATAAGGTTTCGTGGTTGCAAAAAGGACATCGGGTAACTATCACTAAACAATGTTTAGTTGAATTTAAGATAGGGGTTTATAGAGATGAGATCTTATGTGATGTCATTCCCATGGATGTCTGTCATCTTTTGTTGGGGAGGCCGTGGAAATATGACAGAAATGTTGTTCATGACGGAAGAAAAAACACCTATACCTTGGAAAAGAATGGTAGGATGCATTTGAAGACAAGAAGGTGAAAGTAGAAGCAAGAAATACTATACTTCTCATGAGTGGGAAGGAACTTCTGGATGAAGTCAAGAAAGATCAAGACATGCAGTTTGTTGTGGTAAGAAAACCTAGAGTCATCTTGACCAGTACCTCGATAGATGATCTACCTGAGGAAATTCAGGAACTACAGGAACTGCAGGAAAATTTCGCTGATATAGTGGTGTATGATTTACCTTTTTCGTTGCCTCCCATCAGAAGTATAAGCCATCATATTGACCTTATACCATGAGAAATTTTACCAAACAAAGCAGTGTATAGATTGACGCCGCAGGAGAATGAAGAGGTAAAGAAGCAAGTCCAAGATTTGATGGACAAAGGGTCGATTAGGGAAATTTTGAGTCCATGCACTGTACCAACAATGTTAAGTCCGAAGAAGGATGGTGGATGGAGGATGTGTACAGACTCTAGGGCTATAAACAAAATCACCATCAGGTATAGATTTCCTTTACCCAGGATGGATGACTTGATGGATTGTTTGAGTGGGGCAAAGTTGTTTTCAAAAATTGATTTGAAAAGAGGATATCATTAGATTCGAATGAGGGAAGGTGATGAATGGAATACAACATTCATGACGAATGAGGGGTTGTATGAATGTCTTGTCATGCCATTTGGCTCAACGAATGTGCCAAGTACTTTTATGAGATTAATGAACAAAGTCTTGAAAGATTTCATTGGAAAATTTGTAATTGTGTATCTTGATGATATACTGATCTTCAGTAAGACCGAGGAAGAACATTTGAGACATTTAACTCTAGTAATGAAGAGGTTGCAACAAGAGAAATTGTTGATAAATCTGAAGAAGTCGTCTTTCATGAAGAAATAACTCATTTATTTGGGTTTTGTGATCTATTCAAATGAGTTGAAGATGGATCCGAATAAAGTAAAAGCAATCAAAGAATGGCCATCACCGAGGAATATCTTTGAAGTCAGAAGTTTCCATGGACTAGCCAGTTTTTACAGGAAGTTCATCAGAAATTTTAGTGGGATTAGTGCACCAATGATGGACATAGTCAAGAAAAGACATAAATATTTTTATTGGACAGAGGAAGCAGAAAGAAGTTTCAAGTTGTTGAAAGAGAAGATAACTGGACAACCAATTATGGTTCTGCTAGATTTCAGTAAAACATTTCAAGTCAGATGTGATGCAAGTGGATTCACGATTGGAGAAGTCTTAAGCCAGGACAATAGACCAATTGCATACTTCAGTGAGAAGCTAAAGGAGACCGAGATGAAATATTCCACGTATGATAAAGCGTTTTATGCAGTCATACAAGCGCTGAAGAAATGAAGGCACTACTTGGTTTCGAAGGAGTTTGTTTTGTATAGCGACAATGATGCCTTACATTTTATAACCAAACAGGAGAAATTGAACCAGAAACATGCAAAATGGGTTGAATTTATGCAGAACTTTACTTTTGTTCTAAAACACATTTATGGAACTACTAACAAGGTTGCTAATGCATTAAGCAGGAAATGTTTGATTCTGTAGGAGTTTCGTGTGAAGATCTTAGGTTTTGATAGCCTTAAGGACATGTATAAAAATGATTTAGATTTCAAGGATGATTATGAAGCATGTGAGAATCCTGTTTTGAGAGATAGGAGCCAATGGATTGAATACTTGATTCAGGACGGACTATTATTTAAAGGAAATCAATTGTGTATCCTGAAGAGTTCTATGAGAGAGAACCTTTTGAAGGAGAAGCATAGTGGGGGATTGGTTGGACATTTCGGCCATAAAAAAACATTTGCGCAACTGAAAAATTTATATTATTGGCCAGGGATGAGGACAGATGTTAAGAAATTTGTCAACAGATGTAAAATTTGCCAACACGCAAAGGGGAAAAGACAAAATACAAGGTTGTATCAACCACTACCAATACCAGAGAGGTTGTGGGATGCGGTAATCATGGATTTTGTGTTGGGACTGCCGAGGACACATAGAGGTTGTGATTCCATATTCGTGGTAGTCGACAGATTCTTAAAAATGGAACATTTCATTCCATGTGAGAAAACCAGTGATGCAACACACATTGCAAATATGTTTTTCAAAGAAGTTGTTCGACTTCATGGTTTACCCAAGAGTATTGTTTCAGACAGGGTTACCAAATTTGTTGGTCATTTATGGAGGACACTATGGAAGAAGCCGGGGACAGACTTATCTTTTATCTCAACACATCACCCTCAGACGGATGGACAGACTGAGGTAGTAAATCGAAGTTTGGGGGATTTATTGAGGAGTTTAGTAGTTGAACATCACAGTTAGTGGGATCAGATTCTGCCGCAAGCAGAATTTGCATATAATGACTCACCTAATAGAAACAAAGTACAGATCTCATTCCAGATAATGTATGGAATGCAACCAAGAGGAGTATCTGAGTTGAGAGACTTAGAGCAGAGCGAGTTCATAAGTTTTGGAGCAGAAGATTTTGCAGTAGAGATGCAGGAGCTCCACAATAAGATTAAAGAGTGGTTACAAAATTCCAACCAGGAATACAAGCACATAGAAGATCAACACAAGAGAGAGCTTCCATTCGAAGTGGGAGATTTAGTTTTAGCGCATCTAAGAAAATAAAGGTTCGTAAGGGGGACATATAATAAACTGAAGATGAAAAAGATAGGGCTGTGTAATATTTTACGAAAATTTGAGGCAAATGCTTATGAGATAGAATTGCCAGATGGTGTGGGAATATCACCCATATTCAACGTAGCAGATCTGTACCCTTACAGAGAAGATGAAGTGGGATGAGAAGAGAATCAAGAGAAAATTCAGTGGGTCAAACAGATGCCTATAGCTGAAAAGCCACAGATGGAAAAGATCATTGATCAGAGAGTTAGCAAGAAAACTCGGAGGAAGACATATCTTGAATATTTGATAAAGTGGAAAGGACACCCGATTGAGGATGCCAGTTGGGAAAGTGAAGCAGATATTTAAAAACATGGACAGACGGTGGAGGAGCTCATGAACAGGAGTCCATGAATTTTTCAGCCAGAGGAGTATGATGTAGGAGCATCACAAGTGGAAGACAATTGGATATGCACCAACGTGCATTTTGAAGACGTTTTGAATTTCAAAAGATGAAACATTAATGTAATATCTGAAAAGATATTCTTGCTTTTATGGTTTGGAGATTGTAACACAGATCTTGAGCGTTTTCTCTCATCTGTCAGTTCTAGGAATTTAATATAATGAATGTAAAGTAGATGTAGTCTTTAATTCGATTAGATAGCTTGAGGTTGTAGGAGGGAAAACTCGAGAAATCTCCCTCATATGTATTGTATTGTATTATTATTCTCATAGTAGTTAGAAGTTGTTAGAATCTAGAGAGAATAGGAGAGCAGAGAAGAACAAAGATTATAGAAGTTGTATAAGCAGAAAGTTGTTTCTATTGAACCCATGTATAGAAGCACTTGAATTAATATAAGAATGCTTTGATCTAATTTCACAGTGTATCATGGTTACTGTTTGCATCTATTGAACGATATGTTTATAGTTTGGTTGAATACTCTATTATGCAATTATGTCTACGCTGTGTGTGTATCTGTGATTTCATGTTGAATGTATGAAGTCTGTGAGAGGGAGAGTGTAAGTTTCAATTGTTTCTCTTTCTGAGAATTCCTACAAGGAGTGTAGTGAAAGTCTGCAAAGAGTGCATTGACAAGATTCTGAGTTTTATCTTAGAAAACTTAGGAGAGATACCGTTGTTCTTACACCAACAAAAGTGCAAGTATAGCACAGAGCCGTGCAAGGTGTGCGTAGGCCAGACTGAAATCTTAGACTTTTCCAACCGGGGAGAGTGGTTGAAGAACTGTTGTCGCAAGGAGTGTGCATAGTTGGAATTATTGAATAGCCAGAGGTTATCGTGAATGCCGCAAGGAGTGTGTGCAATAATTCCCTAGAATCCTTGAGTTTGCAACCAGAACCAAGCTCGGGAGGGATAGAGACTTCGAAGATTCCAAAGGAAGGATAAGGGTTAAAGTCGTCTCGCAGAAGTTAAATTCAGAAGGAAGGGACGTTGAGTTCTTTGGCCGAAAGCCATTGAAAGTTTGAACGGACGGTTGAAATTCTCGGAGGGAGAATCACCGAAATTCCGTGGGTCGTTGGATCTAGTAGATCTGCGGAGAAGTTAAGGTTGAGTGTCTTTTATCACTCACAAGCTCAGGAGAGACAACAGTCATTGGATCTAAACGGGTGAGAGCGTTGATTTGGTGTTCTGTATTTCGGCTTTTCGAAAGTCGAGAGGGTGGAGGAGTTTGAAATTCGAGAATCGTGAGTTGCGAAATCCCGACGAAATCTGGACCGTCATATTGTGGGAGGATAATGACCATTGATCTATGGCGAGGAGATATCGACATTTTGGATATCGGGCGAAGGGAGAAAAGTCACTTCACAAATCCTCGATACGCGAAATCCCAACGCGCTGAAAGTTGGGTCCCAAGTCACAACCGAGGGTCACATCAGTAAAGAGTTAAGGGAGGAGCTAGTGGATCGTTAGCCCTTTTTGGGATTTCGAGATTTGGAGGAGTCGAGCTGCATTATAGCAGGAGTCCCGAAATCACAAACCGCGAAACACCTTTTGAGGTTAAGGTTATGGTTATGCAAGTGGTCATGTGGAGAGGAGGTTTACGCCTAACGCTTATTCATGTGGGTGTAACTTCTAGAAGGACCTATGGTTATATGTACTAAAGGTTTCAACTGGGAATGAAAGAGCCGTTTCGGCTCGAGGAATTAAGAAGATCCAAAGACCGGGAGGTCAGTGGACCCTGCTGAGGTGGGGGTCTGCGTCAATCCCCCAAACACCTGTCACCCCTGTTAACAAATTATGAAAAACATTAGTTTTATAAATGTTGTACAATTGAATTCTAATACACATATAAAGGGAAACATAAGATAAAAGAGAAAGTGCTTTTCATTTTCCAATTTCTTAGTATCACTAAAACTACATATTCTTTTTCCTTAAGAAGTTTTAGGTCTTGTCCAATGTTGTTTTTCAAAAGAGCACTCTAATCATGTAGCAATCTTCTCTCTCCTTGTCGAAATTCAACAACCTAAAAAAATAAAGTTCGATTGATTTAGAATTTTGATTAATTTTTTAAATTGGACATGTGACAAAAACCTTAAAAACAAAGTTTTAACCAACATAAAACTTGGATATGATGAAATTGAAAATTTAATTGGATTCAATTTAAATTAATATTTAAAAATAAATTCATTGTTACACGTTTTACTTTTACTTGAAATATTACTTCATTTTGGAAATTCATTTTTCTTAATATTATTAATTTTAAATCAAATTTTAAATTTAATAAATTTTTTTTTTTTGTTTGTTAATGTGGCCGAACCTGTTGGCATCGGGATTAACCTGTGGCTTGAGAAACCGCGACTCAGGGGCATCTAAGCCGTCAAAATTACCCGGGGATTGCCCCCGGACTGAGCCACACCAACCCTTAACATGGTTGGATTTTTTTGTCCCCGCAGGTTTCGAACCGGTGACTTTTCAACACGGAGTGGCTTAACAACACACTTCGTCACCAACTGTCCTACACCTCGGGGACAAAATTTAATAAATATTAAATTGAGAAAAAATAACTTTAATTTAATATAAAAAATATAAAACCTATTAAAAGTACTTCGTTTTTATCACAATCCTCAATCAATCTTATATTATTGTCGCTTATAACTGACGTTATTATTATTAATTTTTAAATTAAATTTAAAATTAAATTTTTAAATTAAATTTAAAATTTAATAAATATTAAATTGAGAAAAAATAATTTTTGTTTAGTATAAGAAATATAAAACCTATTAAAAGTACTTTGTTTTCATCACAATCCTCAATCTTATATTATTGTCACTTTTAACTGACGTTAAAATTAATATGGGTTATTCTATCCTTCTTTATGGCACTGATATGGATATTGCCACTAATAGGGCATTATTGTGACATTATCATTAGCGTTAAAATTAATACCATTGTGTCCTTTTAAGGTAGAAGCCAGATTTGATATGTATTTTATGAATTCATTAACATTTCCATTTTATAAATGCTTTATAACATCTTTGATGAATGCATACTCTTGTTATCTTCATCAAGGGAATACATGTGTCCTTCCAAATCAAGGTGTCTATTCTTATCAATGATCTTTGAAAGATCCATTAAGGGTGCATTTAATGTATACATTAAGGGTGCATTTAATGTATACAAGTTTGATTTATTACCATATTTATTTGTAAGTTGAGGAAGACTTTATAATTAAACTTTTCAAGAATTGTTTTAGTGGGTAAGAGAATTAAGTTAAGCGAATTTGGTGGTTAAGTTAATTAAGTTATTATATAAAACTCTATATATTTATATTAAATAATATTTAATTATTTTAAAAATATAAGATTGATAATTAAATTATTATAATGAATATGTATATAAATATATGAAAATGCGATAAGTCATGTCTTTCAGGAAAATGGATGATTATCATTAATTACAATATAATAAATATAGAATATTGATCTATATAACTGAAAATAGATGACTATCATTAATTACAATATAATATATATAGAATATTATATATGGTTACTAGTATAACATAAAAAATTATTAGTAATATACTTTATGTATATTATAAGTCTTCCCTCATTTAAAAATGCTTTATCTACAAAAGCATAGGTAGAGAAACAATTCTTTTGATACAATGATCCATCTTCTTATAAATTTCACTTGTTTGATAAGGTTGAAGACACAAGGTGATAATATGTCCAATTCTTTAAACAATATTGTCACATTGATTATCACATCGAGAAAGAATCAATTCATCCTAAGTGGATTCTTTCTCAAACTCTTTGATGATAAGATTCTGGATTCTATCTTTTTTGTTGTTGATTTTGAGTTGTATGGACCTTCAAATGCTTTAATATGTAAGTACATCATTGAATCTGGTTTAGGTACCTTTGAATATGAGAACATCGATTCTAGCATGCTATGCCTTTTGTGATTTGAGTGTTGATATGGTACCATGATAAATTGATCTTTCTTACTCTTTTCATGATTTACATGAGTCAACATGTCAATATGTGATAATTTCATATTCACTAATGCAACAATGACTTCATCAATGAACAATGGAACATCAATCATCAATCATCAATGTTGACTTGCTATTGAATTGTTTCTTGAATTCAATTTCTAGATGCTCTTCCACTAGTAAAGCTTCGTTAGTAATGACACTTCTCTTGTCAATTTCAATCAATTCCATTGAGGTCTCTTTATTTGTAGTATCAACTTCTAAGAAATTTCTTGATTCAATCAGATTAGTTAAGGTCTCTTTATTTGCAGTCTCAATTTCTAAAAAACTTTCTTGATTCACTCACATCCATGGATGTCTCCTTGTCTACTTTCAAGATTGATATATCCTTATGTTTTAATTGTTTTACTTTTGTAAGTAGGATTTGACAAAGATTATTCAAATAGTTAATTTCAGGTTGTCTTTATCTAACAAGATCTTGTCAAATTTTCTATTGGCATCCTACTTTTCCTGAGAAGTTCATAATTGTAATTTTAAGGTCTTTTGTCTTGTTAATATGCTCTTCTAATTTACATTGTAGGATATGCACTTCATTTACAAGAGATTGGTTTTGTTTGCTTAATTTGTTTACTAGAGAATCTCGTTCTTTAATTTTTGTAACCGAGGATTCATTAATCTCCTTATGATTGCCCACTTCCTAAGTTAACTCATTAATTTTATTGGCTAGAGATCAATTTTCTTCCCCTAAATTATTTACTCAAAAATCCAATTATATCTTGTCGTATTGGAGGGATTGAACCAAGACCTTCTCATAAATTATTTACTCAAAAATCCAATTATATTTTGGCTTCTCCTCTATTAACCTTTTGATTTGTTCAATCACACTCTGATTAAGGTTCCTTAGGTGGGGACTTTGTTCAAAATTTTCTAATAATTTCTTTTCAAGATCTTGATTTTCTTGTTCTAATTTATGATTACATTGCTTTGTATCTTTTGACTTCTTGATTTGTGCAAGTAGTTTTGACCATGATCTTTTAGGCTAGCAATTTCCTCATATTTTCCCAATAATTCATCACCAAACATATTCTCGAGACCTTTATATTTTCCTCATTGTTTAGCTATTTCATCCATTAATTTCTTAATTTGTGGTTGTATTTGTGTCACTTTGATATTCTATTAGAGTAAAAGTGTGGTCAAAATATGGGAAATCGACTCTTTGATTTTTAAAAGCCTTCCAACATTTAATCTCCTTCAAGCAAAAGGGAAATTTCACCAAAAAGATAGAATTATTTGTGGACTTCATAGTTCATGGTTAGTTAGCACTAATGCAAAGGTTCCATGAAAATGATGTGCTTCACTAACTTCCTTCACACTTTCACTCTCCTTCAAGCAAAAGGGAAATTACACCAAAAAGAAAGAAATATTTGTGGACTTCATAATTCATGGTTTCATAGTTGATAATTAACTAACAAAAGGTTCCACAAAAATGATGTGCTTCACTAACTTCCTTCACACTTTCACTTCCTTTCTTCAATTAGGCTTTTCATAATTAATTTTATAACCCTTTATTTACTTAACAATAAATCTCTCATAAACTTTAATATTTCCAACGCTTTAATACTTCCTTGAGAAATTAAATAATTAGAGATTTAAAATATTATTTCCTTGTAATTCCTTGAAACGTCTTAATAACATTGAAGTGATAAACAAAATGTTGGTTGATGTACAAATTTATATGCTTTTTCTGCCAATAAAGTTAGAGTTCAATTATCACTAACAATGTACTTAAGTCTTCATTCCCTTTTTGTATTACACTCTTTCTTAGTTAAACCTTTACTTCGACTTAAAAATAATTTTAACTTTTCCTAGATTTAACATAATCTCTTGGAAGTGAGAATACAACTATTCATTATACGAACTTTGTTGCACCCAATGTCTCAGCGCCTATGAATGGTAGTCAATACTTATTTCTTTGGTGCATCCTAATATCTCAATGCCCATGAATGGAGTTGATTTTCACCCGCAACCTCTTCTCATGATTCAAATGGTGGCTAATACTAGAAGCAATTCACACAAATTAGTATGGTAGTCCACAATAGAGGCTGTTAATGGAGGATTTAATAATTTTATGTTTCCACATGACACTGTATCTTGTGTGGTCTGGTAAACAAGTATATATTTGCTCAATTGTTTCCTAGATAGGCTCTGAAAATGGTTTTGTTGGTGATTCCATGATTTAGCGATTACTATGTGATTTAATGTTTCACCTCTCTTTGCATTATGATTTTTCTCTATTAATTGGTTAGATTTTTTGCGATGGAATAACTTCTCCATCTTTATGGATTCTTTATATGTTTTTTTGGTTAATTCTTCATCTCCTTTTTCCAAATATTTGTCAAAACGTTTCAGGCTACTAGACAATGGAATGAAACCAATTCCTTGAAGAGTGGGGCACAAGCCCAAAATTCCCATTAGAAAAAACACTTGACCACTAGTCAACAAAAAAACACTCTGATACCAATTGAAGTGAACTTGGTGGTTCACTTCATAAATTCATCATGAAAGCATATAGAAACACATATATCCATATTAAATAATATTTCATTATTATATGAATATATATGAAAGTGATAATTAAATGATTACATAAAACATGAATATAAATACACATAAAGGGTGATATGTCACAGAAAATGTATGACTATCATTAATTTCAATATAACAATATAGAATATTGATTTACATAATAGTAATATACTTTAGGTATATGACATAAGCTTGAACAATAAAGATAATTCCTGGCTTGATAACTTTATTCTATAAATAATTGAATGCATGTGTCTAACCATAGTATAAATATAAACTTTGTACGATTATGAAGCGCTTTTGACTTTTTAAAAGAAATACTTATTATGGCTTATCTAATTTATCAACATGGAGGCATTTAAAATTTTAAATGCAATATTTCATAGTTCTTTTTTTATGTTGTCTTATTTAATTTTTGGTGTATTATTTCTGGTAAATTATAGTTGTGAAATATTACTAGCCTTGTTGTGTAATTGTTTTATGATTGTACTACTACTAATTTCAGATTCTATTGCATATTAAAAACAAGAAATGCAAAGCAACGAACTCATACAATCATAGACCACATAACACAAATATGTATTAAGAAACTTAAATGGGAAAGACAACATCAAAGAAAATGCTTACTCTACCCCAAGAAATCTCAAAGAGATGTAGATTGCATCACACCCTTGAAACTACAACGATTCTCCTATGACAATGAATCAAAGAATAACGATAGATAATTACGTTAAATCTATCCTCAAGGTTTCACACCATTCCTCCAATAGCTCATCTAGAGTTGCACTAATGTGCCTATGGATTTTATTTCCTAAGAAAAGGTAGCAATGACCTCCTCTTAATTGAAGGGAGGACTCACCATTCAATTTGTCAACGATCTCTTGCTATGGATGCATGACAAGTATGTTGTTCTCCTTTTTCTCTAGAATATGTTGTTCTCCTTTTTCTCTAGAATATTGGCTTTGGTAATGGTTCTCAAACACTAGGATGACCTCTCACTCCTTGCATGTTGAATAATGGATCTCCTTCACCTTCAATCAGAAAGTCGTCTCCGTCTTTGTGCTTGTTTCATGTGCAACTTCCCAAATCGACCTTAAATGCTACAACAAACCAAATGTTAATCATTTTAGAATATTGAACCAACATGATTCAACATATCTCTTCTACTAGTCTTTATGATCATTGAGCTCCTCGTTTGTGAGTGGAAGTATCAACTTATTCTTTGTAAATGGAAAGTTGAATCTCCTCTTATCTCTGCTACCGGGTTCCCTTCCCATGAACCTATTAACCCTCATTGTGGAAACCCCTCCCTATCAATATATTTGGCTTTTTATCTCCTTTCTTCCATCAAAAGGCCAATGGACTTCCAAGAATTAATTATGGAATCCCATTGCCTCCCTGGCAAGCTCACATGCCTATCTACCAATTCCCTAAATGTAAAATGATCCAAGAAATAATTACAACATGACTTAGCAATATTATTCTTTATGATGTGGCCAAGGAAGGAAAACAAAAGCTTCACGGGTGACACATGGCACCCTCTAATTGGTCACACTATACACATGTCACCATCATACATAGCCATGTCATATTCTATGGTAGGCCTCAACTATTATTTTAAACTTTCTTCTTTATTCCAATGTGGAGTGCAAAGCCTTGGTTCCTCCATGCCCCCAAGATTATGTTGTAACTCAATAGGGGAATTATGAGGTCAAAAAAGGGCCTGCTAAGATATATATTAAAAAATTATGAATCAGTCATTATATGACAACTCATTTCTTTCACCTCATTCTATGTACCATCTAAATAACCATAGTTGAGTTATATTTAAAGGTTGACTAGAAATAAAATTAAGAAAAAAATGATTTATTGATGTGATTGATAACTTTCCCAAAAAACATTGTACTTGAACAACTAATGCATTTCTATATATTGAACTTGGAGACCAATTTAAATAATAAAAAAAATGCCCAATGAAAAGACATTGTCTTAGCAATATTTACAATTTTGAATCTTCATGATTTTAATTAAAAAAAACACAATCTATGCATAATTTTAATTTTTAAAGTTTAATTTAAATAAAAACAGAGAAAAATGTAACTGTGGATTAAATCACCACTACAAATGTTGTATGGGTCGAATCACCAATGTAAATGCTACCATTTCTGTAGAAAACAATTTGGAGGAGTAAATTCGAGAGAGCCAACCAAATGTTCAGTTACTTTTCCGCTCCCGTAAATTTTTTCTTCCATTTCTCTAGCCCATGAATTCTTTCTCCCATTTCTATATCCCAAAAATTCTTTCTCCCATTTCTCCAGCCTGTGAAATATTACTTCATGTTTAATTGCTGAAATAATTCCACCTACCGAGATTGATTGATTTATGTCAGAAATGGGTTTTATGGATAGGATGACCTTACTTTCAATACAGTTATTCCAGATTGTAAAATCCTGCAAATAATGCACAGCCAGAGCACGTTGTAGGACCAAGATAAAAGGAGGAAGAGAATTTTCAGAGAAGAAGGGGAGAAAATATTTTCATTTCAGGTATTTATTCATTAAAGCCATATCTATAGTCATGCTTTGATTGGTTATTTTCGTAACCAGTTCGTATGACGCGACCTGTTCTCCCTACATCATCTCTTGGTGTTTCCAGTATCATGCCCGCATCTCCAAGTCAACATTTCCACGTTAGTATTGTATAGAGTTTTGGGTCAACATCGAAGCTTTCGGCTAAAGGTATCAATGAAAACGCTTAAGAAAAGCGTCGATCGTTGATCCACTCGTTTGCTAACGAAAGACTAATAGAACATCGTATGATGGGGGTTTTGTCAAATCTTCCACATTCTACATCCGTGATCCTGGCCACTCTACACTTTGTTTCCATTTCAAGACCCTTCCTTTTTTCCCCCGACGTCGATCATACCAGTGTTGAAAATACGAGAAGGGTCAATATTTTGATGGGATACTTTCGACAGGGATAAGATCGGATTTTTTTATTTAAGAGGCTAATTAATGTTTCACTCAACCCATGTTACTATCCCACGCATCGTCGAAACGGTAGAAGTTTGAATCCGTCGATGAACTACGAGGTAACCTGCTCCTGCGCTTCTAATTTGCATTTGCATTTAATCCCGAGCGTGGTTCAGATTTAGTGATGGACTATGCAAGGCACATTTACAACCTTGAATTGAAGAACTGATGCAAAAAGGTAAGTATGCTCTCCTTTTAAATTACAAATACATTTTCAAATGTGCCATTATGTGCACAAATATTTTATTCCCCGGAGCAATCGAAGGAGAGAGAGCACATCTAACAGATTACAATCGATCTTTAACTCTAAACCAAGTTAATATTGTGCAAGGAATAGGTATGTGTTTCTTCCATCATTTCTACATTTGCAATTGCATCCATAATACTTTTAGAGGTTGGTATCTCACTCAGTTTGTTTGTAGAAAATGCCTCCAAGAAATTCAAAAACCAGGCGCTCACCAAGGACGCTTAAGCTAAAGGAACCAGAGGTCGGGGAAAGATCTATGCCGAGCACTACAAGGGAGTTTGATTTCTCCTCAAAGATGGAAACGGTTATCCGCACATCCACCAAGAAGCAGTTTATCCAGTCTCCAACATTCAATGACACAGAAGCGACCATAGGGTCTAAAGTGGTGCTCTCGCATTGGGGTGACCTATACAACAAAATTAGTTAGGAGGACTACCCTGAGTTCATGCCTCACAACAATACAAATGTATGAATATTGGATGATGAGGTGTTTCCAAACATTCAAAGGTAAAATTCGCACTAGGTGGCTCACTGGACCCCAGTTATGCCCTGCATCGAAGCCTTGGGATGGATAATTGACCATGTTGACATGGTAAAGTGCACCATCAAAAATGAACAAGGCAAGTGTGTTGGTGTTTTCCTTACGACGGAGGTGCATAAGTACTACAAACTTAGAGACCCGTAGGAAAGGCTAAACACAGACTTCGTGGTCAATTTCTACGAGATCCATGATACCATTCGATTGCTAGCCTCATGGTGGAGAGAAGACAATAAATTCACAAACAAGAGCACTAGATGGTACAAAACAATAAATCTCTGAGAGCCATACATGTATCTGATGGCGTTAATCTGTCGATTATATGGAGAAAAGGATTGCTCCAAATTCTTAGAGGCATGGATGCCCTTAGCATACATTGTGGCAATTTCAGGGAGCAACTTCAATTGGGGAGCCATTATCTCCAAGAAGATCAGTATAAATCTTTCACAGTCTCAGACACCAAAGGTAGGATAGGTTCCATATTTCTACATGGCATCCTACTTGCTGGATGTAATCTGCGCAAGGAACATTTTTGCAGGTATGAATTTGAGTTGGCATGTTACCGAATTTCCTGTACATGTCTATTTCATCATATTGTGGGAAAATAGATATAAGAGATCATATGATTTAATATGCAATGAGTTCCTATCCAGGGTTTACTTCCTCATATTTAGAAAATAGTGCCCTCGACTTTCAATGGCGACAAAGAAGATGATAGCAAAAGTTGGCCACTGGTACTTCAAAGAAACTATCACTTATATTAGAGTGTTCATAGCTGTCGACGCACCCCACCTTCTCCCTGTTCATGTCCAAGATCGCCTCTTTTTGGGGGATATATGCTACCATACCATCTTTCAAGGCTACAATGCCTCCCTGGTCAAAGACAAGAAGGGATATTTCATTCCCTATGGTTTCCACGTAGGATTTACATGGTCAGAGACACTGTGCATGCGAAACAAGAGGGGATCAATCAACTCGAGTACCAATTTCATACAGGTCACTTTCGCAAGCACGATCCCAAGGGATTAGTTCCCCAGCACACGACACAGGTTTCCTCTAATTGGTCATATGCTCATGATAATTTTGAAGAAGAAATCTTCACTAAAGGAGACCATGACTGGGAGGAAGTACTACAAAGAAGGGCCAACCCGAATATGACTAAGTTCAAAGCGATGTCCCTGGACAAGCAATTTGAGACAATAGAGCGGACAACTCAAGAGGATCTTAGGGTCAGAGCTGAAAGTAGAACAGTGGAAGAAACTGAGGCACGAAGGAGGGGGATGTTGTTATTGGAATAAGCCCAAAGAGCCATACAAAGGGCAGAGAAATATCCTCCCCTTAATCCTTTGATTGAACTGATGAGTATTACCTCGATCAACACCAGTGACCAGGAGGTAGAGCCACATGGTTCAAGTGCCTCTCCAACAATGGAAATTTCCAATCAGGAAGAAACTATTCATGTGAGATCTCTGATAACAACTGTAGTTCAACAAATTCCAACATGAGTATCAAGCAGAATAGGGGTTCTAGACGTTCTTGTGGACCTAATCACTATATATGATGATGATGAAGGCTCAGAGGTTTCACTGATTTGTATTTTATGAGAAGAACGAAATGACTACAGATTATTAACAGGTGCTTAACACAAAATAACAAAGATACAGTAAAACTGGTTTCTATTCAATAAGGAAATACGCTGAAACTGTAAAATGCAACAAAAACAAGCTTGCTGGAATGATGGAGGCTTATCTCTGAGAAGAGATGTGACGACTGCGCTCATTCACAAGAAGATGATGAAAATGAGGCTCTGAAGGACCTTTTACAATAAACAAGAATTAAAAAAACCCTAGACATCCAAAAACCTAACCCTAGGAGATGAAGCACCAAAAGTCATGTGGGACCCGTTTGGGTAAGTTATTACATCAACTTCCCGGGGTCGTAACTTTTGCATACGATCTTCGTTTTAGGAGTATGATAGCCCATTGGAGAGGTATTGTTGAGAAGATTAATTTTTGGGGCTCAATCATGCCTTCATATATAATTTAGAATCTCGATCCAAAAACCTTCATTTAGGCCCTCAGAATGGCCACAGAAGTTAAAACTGCTAAAAATAGTAAATTGCCAAAATTGTCAGAAAACTGTTTTGAGCCAGTTGGAAAAGGTGGGTGGCCACCAATATCCACCTTGATCGATCCTACCTCATTAGGAATAAATGGTCTCCATTGCGTTGAGTTCCCCCATCAGATGAGGAAGTTTTTGCTGAATTTGGCCCCGGGTGAGCCAGTTGCCTTGGTGTAGGAGATGCCCTCCTTTGACGACTCGATAAATTTGGATCCTTTGTTGTCGAATGCCCTTGATATGTGTGTCCAAAATATGATTGTTGGATTCCTATTGTATGCAATCGGGGTTGAGCTCTGTTGGTGTTAGTTGCTCTGCTACGTCTGAGGTGTCCAATAATGGTGGGAAATAAGGGCGAAGGAGATCCACGTTGAACACTGGGTGCAGGCCAAGGAAAGGAGGAATGTTGAGCTCAAAATCATTATCTCCCATATCCTTGGTGATGGTGTACGACCCATAATGGAGTGGGAGAAGCTTCTGATAGGGTCCTGTAAGGCATTCTTTTTGCAAGTGCAACCAAACTTTGTCGCCCACCTGAAACTTATGTGGCACCCGATGTTGATCATGGCGCTGCTTGTACTTGTCATTGGACTTCTATAGGATATCATGAACCTATTGGTGGATGTGCTGGATCCGCTTAATGAACTGGGTGGCTTATTTAGCTTTAGTTGGAGTAGGAGATGAGTCGGTCGAGGTGACCGCAAGGGGAAGTGCAACATCTATGGGACCCAATGGTTGGAATCCCAACCCCACCTGAAAGGGGTTGTGGCCAGTTGAGCTATGTAGGGATCGATTGTGGTTATGTTGGACATAGGGAAGGCTCTCATCCCATGTGCGAGGGTGCTTTGAATTATACATGCGAAGGATATGCACAATCATTCAATTGACGACCTCGGTTTGGCCATCTGTTTGGGGGTGGAAGTTCATGGATTTAGTGAGCTTGGTGTCCAGTAATGACCAAAGGCTCGACCAAAATGTGCTGAGAAATCCAATGTCCCGATCTGAGACAATGGTTTGTGGGATTCTAAAATGTACCCAGACTCGTTCAAAGAAGAGCTTGGCAGTGGCCTCTGCTGTGATGCTCTTCTTGCAGGCAACCAAAATCGCCATCTTAGAAAAGCGATCAACAAATACAAAAACAAAATCATTTCCCCGCTTGGTGGATGGGAGGCCCGACATGTAGTCCATTGAGATGGATTCCCATGGCCTGTTAGGAGTAGGAAGAGGGGTGTACATGCCCTATTTCTTAGTGGTCGGTTTGGCAATAGCCTAGGTAGTGCAGGACCTGATATACTTGTTGACCTCCTGTCGAAGTTTCGGCTAGTAGAAATGTTTCTGTATCATCGCCACTATCTTTTCAATGTCGAAATGTCCTGCCACCCGACTGTAGTGGGCTTCCCAGATTAGCTTCGCTCGCTCACTTGATGGAACACATATATGGCCCAGACGACACAACAACCCATCCTGAAGATGGAAATTATCGACAACTGCGTTTGCACCCAACATTTGGTAGGTGGTGGCGAAGTCCAGGTCTGTCTCATAGAGTTGGGGCCATCCATAGGTCTCATGGCAGCAGGATTCTAGCACCGTGGTGAGTGCCATGATTGGCATTCTGCTGAGGCAATCAACAAAATGATTGGTGCTTCCTTTTTTATACTTGATGTTGAGGTGAAATTGCTGCAAGTATGTGGACCACTTTTGATGGCGATCATTCTGCAATTTTCCTTGTGTTTGCATGAACTGTAGTGGATTATGATCAGTGTGGATGACTGTCTCCTTCCCAAGAATGTAATGTCTCCACTAGCGGCAGGTTTGCACAATGGAGCACATTTCTTTGTCATAAGTAGGGTACTTACGAACAACATCTGATAGTGTCTCACTATGATAGGCCATGGGGTGGCCGTGCTGAGTGAGAACGATGCCCACCACATAGTCTGAAGCATCTGTCTCGATCTCAAAGGGTTGCTGCAGGTCTGGTAGTGAAAGTACTGGGGCTGAGCACAAGCGTTGCTTCAAATCGTCGAACGATTGTTGTTGGGACCGGCCCCACTCAAATTTTGCCTTACCACCACCCCTGGTTATTTTGCTAAGAGCCCATGCAATATGGGAGAATCCCAACATGAACTTGCGGTAGAAATTGGAAAGGCCTAAGAAGCTCTGAAGCTCAGTGAGTGTGGTTGGGGCTGGCCAGTCACGGATGACTTGGATATTGGTTTGATCCACATGTATGCCATGCTGATCAATTATGTAGCCCAGGTAATGGACCCTATCCATGCCGAAGGAGCATTTTTCCAAGTTGGCATATCACTTGTGTTGTCGCAAGGTGTGCAAAAACTGCTGAATATGCTGCAAGTGTTCGGCCCAAGTCTTTCTGTAAATGAGAATGTCATCTAGATACACCACTACAAAAGTATTGGTGAATGGTCACGGGATATCGTCCATCATCCTCATGAAATTGGATGGAGCATTTGTCAAACCAAAAGGCATGACCAACCATTCAAAAATGCCTTCCTTTGACTTGAAGGTAGTTTTCCATACATCTGTCTGTTCTATCAGGTCCTGGTGGTAGCCAGAATTCAGATCAATCTTACTAAAGTATTTGGCCCCCGTGAGTTGATCAAGGAGGTCGTCGATTCGGGGAATCGAGTACCGGTTTCTGACTGTGATTTTATTCAGAGCTTGGTAATCAATGCAGAGTCACCAGATTCCATCTTTCTTCTATACTCGCATGATTGGGCTCCCACAAGGTGATGATCTAGGAAGGATGTTCCCCTTGTGGAGCAGTTCTTGGATTTGTCGCTTGATCTCCTCATTCTCTAACATAGAGCGGTGATAGACTGGCCCATTGGGAAGCAGTGTGTCTGGGGTCAGATCGATGGGGTGCTTGACCTGGCAGTGCAGAGGTACCCTGGTAGGTGAGGATAAGATATCTGAGTATTCTGCCATGACCTTATCTACTTGCTTCTGTTGTGTGGAGAGGTCGGCCGCAGAGACCCTAGATGTGGCTGTGATCTTTCGCTTATTCTGAGAGCGAATCACAAAGAAGAAAAACTTCCCCATCTGAGAGATGGCCTTCCTGCATTTCTTAGAAGAGATCAAGGAAATAGCACTAGGTGGGACTGCCTCGGGTATCCTGTACAATTTCCTATTCAAAGTAATAATAACACTACGAGGCCTAGACTCATATACAACATGACGTTTCCATAAATAAGGTTGGCCCAAAAGAACATCAC
>ML779065.1:429237-454903 GCA_009831015.1 Picea engelmannii | reverse complement strand
CATACATACAGATACAAAATCCAGGCCCTTGGCCTTCAACCCTTAGGCTCTCTGGCCTAATCAGACACATAAGCCTACTGGCTTATACAAAACTTGGCTCACCAGCCTATAACACATATTTACAATATCTTTCAGTTCATAGTTTACATCGGGGTTCGGCCTTGGGGACACTACAAGAAACACGCTCGAGACCCAACTCTTTGTACTCCAACCTCATTGGGGACATGCATTAAGACGACAAGGAGAAGACCGCTCTGATACCACTGATCTGGATTTTATGAGCAAAACAAAATGACTATAGATTATTAACAAGTGCTTAACAAAAAATAACAGAGATACAGTAAAACTGGTTTTCTATTCAATAAGGAAATACGCTGAAACTGTAAAATGCAGCTGAAACAAGCTTCCTGGAATGGTGGCGGCTTATCTCTGAAAAGAGATGTGACGACTGCGCTCATTCACAAGAAGATGATTAAAATGAGGATCTGAAGGCCTTTTTACAATAAACAAGAATGAAAAAACCCCTAGACATCCAAAAACCTAGCCCTAGGAGATGAAGCACCAAAAGTCATGTGGGCCCCGTTTGTGTAAGTTAGTACATCAACTTCCCGGGGTTGTAACTTTTGCATACGATCTCTGTTTTAGGTGTATTATAGCATGTTGGAAAGGCATCATTGTGGAGATTCATTTTGGGGGATCAATCATGCCTTCGACTATCATAGAGAATCTCTATCCCAAAAAACCTTCATTTAGGCCCTCAAAATGGTCCTGGAAGTTAAAACTGCTAAAAATAGTAAATTGCCAAAATTGTCAGAAAACTGTTTTAAGCTAGTTGGAAAAGGTGGGTGGTCACTGATATGAGCCTGGATCATTCACACATATATCTGGTTGTAATAATCCAGGAGGAAATCCCAGACAAAGTATCTACTATGGATCGCGATGAAATTGTACCAAAATCTCGGGAGGGCGGCCAGGACACAAGAATCACTACTGATGCTGAATTTATCAGTTCACTAGAAACACAACTGATAGGAGAGATTCAACTACAGAGTGCCATATCCAAAGATGACATGGAAATAGGTTAACAAGGAGGAACAATGAAGCTACCAAAAATTGGCATCCCACCAGCCGAACCTTCAATCGGTACTGAGCTTCCGCCTACTCGCTCATCTGGAGTGAAGACACAACTGATCTTTGAGACCATGAAGGATAACTAGCATACAAAGCATCCAAGAAAATCCCTTTCCAAGGAGTCGAGCGTTCCCAACCATGAAACATAACAAGAACCAACACAAGAAGATACCATGGAGCATCTCTACACATCAGGGAGCCTGGGAAGTACATTGTCCTAGGGAGATCAACAGATTCTGGAGCCCGTGGATGAAATCACTGATGTGCAGGCCATTTCTTATGAAAAGAAGAGAAAATCCGTGATGAAAAGGATGATCAAGAAAATAAAACTCACCTTGCATAACACTCCACTCATAACCATGGAAGAAACACTATTTGATATAGATCATGCTAAGATGACCGAGCTCATTGGAGCTAGAATGGCCATAACAAATGCCACACTTTACAAAGCAAAGAAGGACGAAGATGAAGCAACTTCCATGAGGAAATAATTTGACCATATTCATCATCAGGCTGAGTACTACCGGAACTCGACACAGGCGGTGGTACTCTTAAAGAGAGAGTTCCAAGAAATATATGGGAAATTCAGAAGATAAAGAGACCTCTTTACCGCCCGGATAGACGATCTTCAAGAAGATAATTTAATGGGGATGGCGATATGCAAAGATATGCAACAGTGGTTCGAAAAGGCACATCAGGCCTTAGAACGAATCGATAACATCAGTGAAATACAGAAGGGTCATGATTCAAAGGGGCATGGTATCCAAGTGTTGATGGGCAGTAGCATTGCTCGAATACGTAAACCATCCGAATATTGGGTGTCCATGGTCCAAGAGTGTCAGCGAAAAATGCAATAAAGGTGAGAAAAATGCAAGAAAATATGGGAGAAAATCAACTTGGAAATGAAGGGCATTAATTTTCCAGATTTTGGTTCACCAGAAGATTTCACCGACTTACAAGATATTGTTAAACATCATGAAGAACAATACTTGGCATGGGAAACAAATATTTCACAAACTTGAAGAATAATCTCGGGTCTAGCGAAGAAGTTCATGGAAGCCCCGATCAAAGCTCTGACAGTCTTACAACGATTAAGTGTCAAATTGATCAAGTATAAGGAATGTGTAGTAGAGATAAAGGAAGTCCTCTCTGCCCCGATGGATGATCATACGTTCCCATATGAAAACACATGTGAAGAACTTTTCTTCTAGTGGTCGGAATATGATAGAAATAATCCACTGCAGTGAAAGGATCAGATGATCTCAGGAGAACAAAGAGATAAATCTGCCACGTGTCATTTTGTTTCACTTAACACGACTTTTATTAATGATTTTTAGCTTAGTCATTCTTTATAAATAGGAAGATTGACCTTGTGTTGAAGGTCAATGATTTGGGAGAGAAATATTTTTCTGAAATTTTGTAATAGAACTACTTCTGTGCAAGTTTATTTAATTGCGAAGTTATGTTTAGAACCATAGACACTTCTATCATCTAAGGCGTGAATGTCTTTGGACTGAGGAGGATTATCTCTATCTTCGGATTCAATATTTGTTGCTTTGTTGAGTAAGAGTTGTTGTACCTGTATTTAAAGTTATCTTATGATGTTGTAACAGTTCTTTTATTCTAAATCGATGACTAGAAATCAATTGTGTTAACCTGTGATTGGTGATAGAGTATTGGGAATTACTTTTCTTGCACTAGCTTTTAATCACATGTATGTTTATTTTCTTCAAATGTTATCTCAGACGATGTTGAATGTCCAGTAATTAAAATGGTATTAATGCTAATTTGAAGTTGTTTAGACATTATTCGTTTGCATGCTGGGGTAAAGGTTATCCTAAATCCATCCTTCCACCAAAACACATAGTTAGCTTCTCTTTGTCATCTAGTCTAGAGTTTTATCTTCCTTTTGTTTTAACATTAGAAAAAGAACCAAAAAGATAACTTCCTAGCCAGAGGATAAGGCTTAACAGAAAAGACATATCTATCTGTCAATCACAATTAAATCCCATTGATAAACCCATCTAGATCGCGAATCTGGAGAACCTTACCACTCATCAAACGCTTATGAGTCTAATTGGGCCTCTTAGGTGGGTTTGGTTCCTGCTATTGAGTTAAAGGGATCTCAGAACCCTCAACACACTGGAAAATAATATTTTACACTAATTATATAAATGAAAAATATTTTCAAGCAAAATGCATGAACGATCCTTCAAAAACTTGAAATGCAAACTTTTCTCTTTTCGATGCAAAAATGCACAATGCAACTTTGTCCTCAATGCGAGAAAATTAAAGGAAGAAAAAAAACAGTTATTCTTTTCCTTTTAAATTCTTTTCAAGATGAGAAGAAAACAAAATCCTATACTAAGATCTTTTTATTTTTCAAATATAAAATGTAAATAATGCAATGTAACATGAAAATGCAGCTAAGAAGGCTTTTTTTTTTTTTTTTAAATGAAAGCAAGGGATGGGAAGAAAAAGATTAAACTCAACTACAATTCTTTTTTTCTTCTTTAGATATTGAAATGAAAACTTAAGGAGCAAACTATAACAACTTTTTCTTTTCTTTTTGAGGCACGCAAAAAGAGAAGGGAAACAAAAAGAAAGTTGATTCAGGCCCTAGACCACTACCAAGAGGTAGGGATTCAAAATAATACAGAGGAGAACCTAAATCTTGTAAACAAAACTTCAAACTTTGATAAAAACATAGAGACAAAGAAGACTATACAAAATATATCTTCTTGCAATATTATAGACAATCTGAGACTCAAACCCTGTCAAATAGTAGTCAATAGAGGTCCCTGATACTCAGGAGGACCTGAGAAACTGAGAGTTTCCTAGAAAAGTGGGAGGGGTTTAAAAAAAAAAATTCAAGATGATACAGACATGCGTGCTATGTTCAAAGAGTCTGCATATGTACGTGGGTTGTGTTAAATAAGAACATGTATGTACGCAGTATGATAAACCAATAGATCACATACATGTCTGAAAATATTCAAAAAAGAAAAGATTCTGACTTGAAACCCAACCCAGTTAACTTGGTAAACACCTAGAAGGTGACCAGATATTCAAATAGACTCAGAAAGTACAAAAAAAATAAATCAAACCAAAAGAATATCTCCTAAACATACCCTAAGGAGACTACCCAATGGAGTCGCCAATTCTGATTTGGGGAAAAATCCCCCTAGTTAGGGTCTAATGGCTAGGCAGAGTGATGAATCCTTAAAAGATGGAAACTAACCTATTATTTCCAAATCTAACTAGGTATAATGATTGCTAAGGAAAAGAGGAACCGGATTAAGGTAGACACCTTGTGTCCTTTCGTTCATAGTAGATCCCCTTTGTCAACTATTTGATCCTAAGTTGCATATCTCCTCCCAAAGATGACCTGAAACAACACAAAAACCAATCTACAAGAGAATATATGCAATCAGTATTAACATAAAGATGTACTAATTCTCATGAAATAAGCTACAAACATTCAAAATTATTCACAAGAACATAGACACATGAATTGGGAAAGGAAATATCCCTTTTACCGATAACATATAAGGAAGATTACAACCATAATATTTAATGTCGACACCACTCTACGAACCTCACCTGGATCCTCCAATAAGACTTTAAGTGCATTAATCCCACTATCACTAGAAAATCCTCACAATCAACATGCAAAACTAAGGGGTTTGATGGATTTCATAAAGATGATGAGAGAATGAGATTTTTGAGGATGGATACTCAGAACTGGATGCATAAGCTCAAAGAGAAAGAAGGAGAAATTTGGGTAGAGTTTCTTTGATTCTTCAAAAGTTATCTCCAATGACCTCCTCCCCCCCCACCCCCTAGGGCCTTTTTTGTATGGAAATTTGATGGTTATTAGGTTGTGAGAAGGGATATAGGAGATAAGAATGGTAATGCAACCCAAAATACCCCGTAAACCCCGTGAGAGAGCGCATAAGTTTTAATTTTTGAAAATTTTGTGAGTAAAATCGGGCTATCAATGATCAGGTCGAGTGTGTACACAGGATGTCTATGTATCAGGTCGAGTGTGTATGTGGGTTGCTTATAGATCAGGGCACATACACCTTGAAAAAAGATATTTTTTGATAACTCTAGCAAAAGTGATTTGCAAGTGTGTATATGGATGGACCATGATAAAAAATGCATAGTGGTGGCATTTTGGACTATAACACTTGGTCTAATGTGTCGTTAGGTAAAGTGTGTTTTTTAATGTGTTTCTTTAATATGCATTAGTATGCATTTATAATTAGGAAATCCAACGGTCACGATATGTTCCCGACATAGAGTGATCTGATGGTTCATATTCTCCTCGATCTTAACGACTACATTGATATGTAGCTTAACACTCGATTGGTCCATGATCTATATTTAAAGAGAATGGAAGGTCATTTGTCGATGATCAATTGTGAGATTTTTTTTATAAAATCTCTATGTAATCTTTTTATTTTTCATTAATAAATTGCTCCAAGTGGCCGCGTTGGCTGGGGTCATGGATGTTTCCCCGTAGGGGTTTTACTAGGTCAAAATATCGGTGTGTTGATATTTGATCTGGTTGTGTGAGTGGTTATTGAAGGTGTTCGTCCTCTGTTGGAATACCTGTGTTTTCAAACATGGTATTAGAGCCTGTTTGAAAACTCGCTCCCATTGTAGATCGAGATCATGAAGCCGAGTTTCCTCATCTCTAGTTTTTGCCATTTTCGTACATTTATGGGCTGAGAGGACTGTTCCATTTCGTCTAGAGTGTTTGTTTCAGTCATGAACATTTTTCACTTCACTTGAAAAGGTTTATTTTTTTCCCAAGATACAACCATTTCAGTCAGATCTGGAGGTATAAAGCCCAAATATGCCCTTTTTATTTTTTTTGCAGACTATTGTTTTGGTTCTATTTCGGTATTCTATTTTTTGTTTCTGGGTTTCTACTCTTTTGGATCTATGTATGATCTTTTCCCTGTGCCCTGTGCGATCTCGAAAAATAAAAACATATAAAAAAAGATGCATTTTCCAGGTAAACTAACTGAGATCTAACCCTTGTTGCCATCAAGAAACGAAAATTTTTTCTTGTGTAAAAAGAATTTTTTATGAGCACGCTCTCCAAGGCCATCTTCAACAACAACAACAATCCTCCTTCTAAAAAATATAGTATGTTTTTCTAGCTCACTTGGTTAAAAGTTGTTTGGTTAAGTAAGAGGTCTTGAGTTCAAGTATATTTTTTGTTACTTTTCTTTTAAAAGTTCATTCATCCATTGTAAAGTGTATTTCACTTCAAGTATAAAAGTGAATCACTATAAGTAGCTTTAATATTTTATTTTAAAGTTATTTATTTTGCATGCAACTTTATTTTATAAAGTAACTTCAATGTAAAAGTGATCCCCACTTCTTTTTATAAAAAATGGGTCACTTCATAAAGCAACTTATTTGTAAAAGATAGGGCATGAATTTCACATCCGAAGTTCGTTTTCAATGTTGTTTTTTATTAAACCGCCTATTTTTTCAAGATCATTCCATCTAGATCATCAGTTTCAATTTTTAAATCCATATTATCTGCATATTTAATCTGAATTATTCCAGTGATCTTTTGCTTACCAACACCAACTACTTCCAATGGAAATCCCATATGGAGGATTTATTAAGAAGTAAAGGCCTGTACTGAATTACCTTGGGAAAAGAAAAATAACCCACTGATGATGAAAATAAAGTCAAATGGGCTAATAGGAATGACGAAACATGTGGAATGATCATAATGTCCATCTCTATTGATTTAAGGTTCCACCTTCAAGAAATTGACGACCCTGATGAAGCTTGGGAAAAACTTGAATCTATGTTTGGTAAACCCATTATTATTTGAGCACATTAGTTGGAAAATCATATATTGAATTTAAGTCTAAATGATTTTTCTTGCATTGAAGACTATCTATCTAAGTTTAAAAGACTTAGGATTTTATGTGAAGAGTGTAACATAAAGATGGAGGAAGAGTGTTTCATCTATATTATTCTTTCTAAGCTAGGTAGCATATTCTGTGTTTGTACCTACCTTTTATTCCATGAGAGAGACTCTAGGGAAACTTATCAAAAACCCACTCTTGATTCCTTTTGTGATGCTTTGATTAGAGAGCAAGATAAGCTTGTACAACTTGGAGTGATCAACACTGTAGGTACCTCCAACAAAGCCTTAGTCACCCAACAGAAAGAAAAACCCAAGAATCCCAAGAAGCAACATCCTCGCCACAACAACAAGCAAAACAAGGGTCCCAAACCCACTCAGATAGCTTCAAGTCCTAATGGTGACAAAGGAGAAAAATCTAAAAATAAGAAGACTAACATACAATGCAACTTTTGTGGGAAAGACGATCATGATGAGTCCAAATGATTCAAGAAGATGGAATCTTTAGAAGCAATGATGAAGAAGAACAACATTAGTATTGATTCTTCTTCTTCTTCTTCTTCTCATGGACATGCACTTTCTGGTTCTGGTTTCTCCTTCAATGCAACTTCTACTTCTTCTTCTGATGAGTGGCTTATTGATTCCGGAGCATCTTATCATATGGCTAAGAAGAAAGCCATATTTTCTACTCTAAATGAATGTAACACCGAGAAAATATTTGTTGGTGATGATAGATCTCTTAGTGTTATAGGATCTACAATAGTTCAGGTAGATAATGGTCATTTCAATGATGTATTATGTGTTCCAAGTCTTTCCTGTAACCTTCTATCAGTATATCAAATCACTCATTCAGGTGAAGGCAAAACCGTAGAGTTTTCACCTCACCAATTTGTAATCAAGGATCTAAAATATCCTCAACATGTTCTTGCAATTGGAAATGTTTATGATATTATCAGGTTGTACAAGTTTGACAACTTTGGGTCATCATCTTTTCCATCAGTTTTTGTTACTCATAGCGATGACTTGAGAAAAATTTGTTATGAGCGGTTTGGTCATCTAAACTATCTCTCATTGTAGTAACTATGTAATCAATAGATGGTGACTGGTCTTCCTCTTATTTCATGTAGAGATGGTGTTTATGCCATTTTTGTTCTTGACAAACATCATCGAGATAATTTTGACAAACGTGCCTCTTGGGACGCCTCGAGCCATTTGCAACTTGTTCACAGTGACTTGTTTGGTCCACTTTCTTATCCTTCTTTTTCTGGGTGCAAGTATATATTAAATTTCATTGATGATTTTTCCATACTTACTTGGGTTTACTTCTTAAAATTTAAGAGCAAAGTTTTTGACAAGTTTCTAGCCTACAAATCCCTCGTGGAAAAGAAATCTAGACATCAAATTCAAAGGTTAAGAACATATAATGGAGGTGAATATGTGAATAATAATTTTACAAGTTACTGCACAGGGCATCCAAATGCAACACACTGTTCCATATACACCACAACAAAATGGTGTTGCCGAGAGAGAGAACCACACATTAAAAGAAATGGCTAATTATATGATCCAATATAAGAGATTAAGTCTAAAGTATTGGGTGAAAGCCATCAACTATGAAAATTACATATTAAATCGCACTCCCACAAAGGCTCTTAAAAATATAACACTGGAACAAGCATGGACTAAAATTAAACTAGATGTAATTCACTTCCGAGTATTTGACAATATAACATGGGATCACATTCCTAATGAGAAAAGGAAAGCATTGCAGCCTAAACGTGAGAAGTTTATATTTTTTGGTTATTATGAAGATGTCAAAGGTTACAAACTTATTCAATCACATTGTAATGAAATTATTATTAGAAGAGATGTTACATTTTATGAACATCTCTTGGCCTATGAGTCTAATTCGTCGATTGTGACTTCTTCGGCCTGCGAGCCATGTTCAACATTTGTGCCTTCTTTTGTTCATATTCTAGTTTCTTCTTCAGATGATGACAATGAGGATGAAAATCCACCTCCACCTGATCACCTTCCTCCAGATGAGTCCATTGAAACTAAATCAACACCAACACCATTGCTTCCTAGATGGGTTTGTTTAACACGAGAAGCAGCTAGTGATCTTGTCGGTGATCCTTCAAATCAGCGTCAGACACGTTCATAGTTCCAATGAGCCTCTTCTCTTTTGTCTCAAGTTTCAGAGACTCATGATCCAAAGACATTTGCAGAAGCTTCAGGTCATCCATATTGGGATACAACAATGAATGAAGAGTATCGTTCCTTAATGGAAAACAATACTTGGGATCTTGTACCTCTTCTAAAATGAAGAAAACTTGTCAAGTATAAATGGGGCTATAGAACTAAGTATGCATCAGATGGAAGTGTTGAAAGACACAAGGCTTGGTTAGTTTCCAAAGTATTTTCCCAAATTGAAGGAATTGACTACAATGAAACCTTTTCCCTTGTCGCCAAAGTGAATTCCATTTGCCTTGTTCTTGCCCTTGCTGCCTCACATAACTTGGAGGTCCATAAGATGGATGTTAAATCCGCCTTCTTGCATGGGAATTTGCAAGAAGAAATCTACATGGAACAACCTCTTAGCTATGTCTAGAATGAATCTAGCCTTGTTTGTCACCTTAATAAATCTATTTATGGTCTTAAGTAAGCTCCCCGAGCTTGGTATGCCAAAATGGATATCTTTCTTATTGACACCGGATTTTTCAGATGCCATTCCGATCCTAATGTCTATACCAAGAAAGTAGGAAGCCATCTCATAATCCTTATCCTTTATGTTGATGACCTTATCCTTATTGGTAGTGACTCAAAACTTTTGAACCATGTAAAAACCAACTTTACGAAGAAATTTGAAATGATAGACTTATGCCTTTTGCACTATTTTCTTGGCCTCCAAGTAATGAAAACCAAGGAAGGAATTTTTCTTTCCCAGTCTAAGTATGCTTGTGACCTTCTTCGTCACTTCCACATGGAATGTTGTTAACCAACCCCTTCTCCCTTCCAGTCTAGAGTCAAGCTTGCTGCCACCTGTACTTCTCTCGAGGTTGATGCCACTTTGTATCGTCAGTTAGTTGGTAACCTCTTATAATTGACTCATACATGTCCCGATCTTTCCTTTGTTGTTAGTCTTGTTGCCAGGTATATGCAAACAGCCCATGAAATCCATTAGAAAGCAGCTAAAATAATACTTCGGTATGTCTGAGGTTCATTTTAGTTCATGATACATTATAGTTCAGGGGGGACTCCTTTATTGGTCGACTTCACTAATTCAAATTGCGCCGGTGACCCTGATGATCAAAAGTCTATTGCAAGTTATGTTTTCATCCTTGGTTCAGGCCCTGTTACTTGGGCCTTTAAGAAACAATAGGGTATTGCATTGTCTTTAACAGAAACAAAGTACCGAGCAACGATAAATGCAAGTTAGGAAGCCTTGTGGCTTCGACAAATCCTTTCAGAGTTTAGATTCCAGTAGCAACATCCAACCAACCTTTGGTGCAACAATCAAAGTGCCATCAAGCTCGCCAAAGATCCAGTTCAACATCAGACGCTGTAAACACATCGAGCTACACATTCACTTCATCATAAAGCTCATTCATGATTAAGTTATTGAAGTGCTCTTTTTCCCTACAAAAGATCAAGTTGTAGACATTTTCACAAAGTCTCTTAGAGAAGTGAAGTTTTCAAAACTTCGATTTATGTTAGGCGTTCATGAAGTTGTCATTAAGGGGGGATAGGCTCTAATGCTTCCTTCATTCTCCTATTGTGTCACAATTGTAAATCCTTCAATCCTATCCCAAGTTGTTCTTAATGGGGGATATTAGTATATTTAGACACTTACGAGTTAGTTAAGATCTACTTGGTCTAATGTGTCGTTAGGTAAAGGTGTGTTTCTTTATTATGCATTAGTATGCATTTGTAGTTAGGAAATCCTATGGTCATGATATGTTCCCGGCATAGAGTGATCCAACGGTTCATATTCTCCTCGATCTTAATGGCTACATTGATCCGTGGCTTAACACCCGATTGGTCCATGATCTCTATTTAAAGAGCATGGAGGGTCATTTGTCGATGATCGATTGTGAGAAAATCTCTTGTAAAATATCTCTGTAATCTTTTTCTTTTGCATTAATAAATTGCTCCAAGTGACTGCATTGTCTGGGGCCATGGATGTTTCCTCATAGGAGTTTTACAACATCAAAATATCGGTGTGTTGATATTTGATCTGGTTGTGTAAGTGGTTACTGAAGGTATTCGTCCTCTGTTGGAATACCTGTGTTGTCGAACTACAATTTACAATATTCAAGATTATTGGTTTAGTCTTTGTTAATATAATTTAAAGAGTTTAAGATGTAATTACATTATTATTTGTAAATTAAATTTAACTACTTAAAATAATACTTTTGTAGCTTGTAAGAAATTCCTCTTATTTATGAAGATAAAGAGAGACCACACTTATCAATATCTCAAACTAACTATTGTGTATAATTCTCAATAACATCTTACATTATATATTTGTGTATTGAGAGGTGCTATATAACCTAGTTTGACATAAATGCTTGTCACGTGCATGGACAAGCATGGAAAATGTTGTTGTTGCAAGTTGGCTTCAAAAAAATAAAAATAAATAATCATAACAGAAAAACAAACATATCGATCAATATAAATCAATATTCATCTTAAGTTTTTGTTCTATCAAAACATTAAGAGAGATTAAATCTTTGAGATATCTTTCCTTAAATTTTTTTCTCTAAAAAACGTTTGCACCTTAAAAGATCAACACTCTCTCAACACTAAATAAATCTCGAATTAAAATGAGTCTATATTAAATAATATTTCAATACATTTTAGTTAATCTCTTCAATAGCCAACATAAAACTTGATCACAAGATAAAACATTTCTAGGCTTAGCCCAATATGAGAGATGTGTAATTTCTTCGGTGCTCAACATGAAGTTGACATGTGAGATTTAAAAAATATTAATAACAAAACAATATTTCAATGTCTTTCATAAATAAAATATTTCAATATCCATCTTAAGTAAAATAATTCTATATCAACTCTTTATATAGAAATTCTATATCAATTCTATAGAGAGAGAGCTAGAGAAAAACTGAAAGTAAACAAATTCTTATTTCATTGATATGTGCTTTCTACTTACCACAAAGAAAGAGAGAGATGTGTAATTTCTTCAACTCTTTATATGGAGTTGACATGTGGCATTTAAAAAATATTAATAAGAAAAAAATAATTTCAATGTGGGTTATAAATAGTATATTTGGATGTCCTCACACACATATAAAGCAATTGAAAGTAAAAAAAAATGACACTTCCATACACTTTCTACATTGGAGTACGAAGATTTGTAATTCCTTAGTGGCATTTAGAAAAATATTTTAATAACCACATTAAGTAAAATAATTTTATATCAACTTTATATAGAGAGAGAAATTGAAAGTAAAAATATATATAGAGAGAATAATTGAAAGTAATGGATATGTGCTTGCTACTTCTCCATATGTAATTCCTTCAATGATTAATATGGAGTTAACACCTGTCATTTAAAAAAATATTACTAACACATAAAATATCTCAATATCAATTTTATATATAAAACAATTGAAAGTAAAAAAAAACTTTTATGGTTAAAACATTTGAATGGTGTATTCACTATAAATATGGAGATGTGCAATTCCTTCAACTTTCAAATCCTTTGAGATGTAAACATTTTCTCAAGTTTATATATATATATATATATGAAAATATTTACATCTCAAAGAATTTGTTGCCTCTCAAACCATGATAAATCAAAGTCTCAAACCATGATAAATCAAAATTGAGATAAAAAAATATTAAAAAACATAAACATTATGAGCTTTATCTTTCAACATAATGTAAGAATACTTTGCTCATCATATCACATCCTATAAATTGGATAGAAATAATAAAGCATTTTTAAGACTTCATTTTTTGAATATTAAAAAGAATATGACTCTTATATTTTGATATTTATTTATTAATTTTTAGCATAAATCATATGGATATAAATTACACAAGGTATATAATAGTGAGTTAATAGGAATTGTTTAAGTATTAATCAATAATGTTGGTTAAACGTACTCGTGAGATATTTGGACTATACAAATTTAACTACTCAAACCTACAAATCCAATCATCATGAGATTTCGAACAAAATTAAACTAAAAAATTGTAAAAAAATAATAAAATAAAATAAAACGTTTAAACTAATGATTAATGAATGCTAACAAATTTATATTAAATAATATCTTAAAAAAATGTCATTTTTATTTTTAAAACCATTATAATAAATATATTAACATCCACACGTGTAGTTGATTGGTAAAGTGAATTGCATTGTCGTTATAAGCTGCCCCCACTTGAACGGTAGTGAGGTTCTGGGAATGACTTTCTCGAAAATGTAGAGGCAAATCAGATATTGTTGGTGAAAAGTAGAATGGCTTGCAACATAAACTAAACATCGGGACTCTCGATATGAGTTGTTGGTCACCGAGGGGCTTGCTTCTTCAGCGACGCAATCATTGTTTATCGGAATCAATGAATACAGGCGTAGAAGTTGACGAAGGAATCTTTGAAAATTACATGAATATTTTGGCTTTGTTTTTTTTCCACATACTGTAGGGTAGGGTATTTGGTTGAATTGGAAATTATGTAAATTAAATTATAATTAAAAAAATGATTTTTATATTTTATAATGGTGATATTTAAAGAAGTTAATATTAAGAATAATTTTAAGGATGGAAATTTATTTTAAAATGTAGAAATAGAGAATTTTAATAATTTTTAATATACACACTATAAAATGTTTCACTATATTTTTGTAAAAATATTCAAATTTCTAAAATTTTATAGGGTTTGTATAATTTTTTTTAACAATTTTCAAAGTAAAATAATTTTATTTTATAGAATTTAAATTAATTATTTTTAGAAAAAATAACATTTGGCTAATATTTTTGAGAAAAAACCTAGAAAATTAGCTCATAGAAGAAAGTTAACCCCAATTTTTTTCTCTAATCAATATTAATGAAATCAAAATTTTATAATTAATTGTATTACTATTTTTTAAGAATCAAGATGATTCCTTTTCTTAATATTAAAATGCGAATTACAATAAATTTTTTTTAAATAAAAAATAGATCCTTGTATTATATCATCATGAGTGTACACTTGTGCATTGTTTGGCAGCCACCCGTTCCGCCACAGAAGGGAAACTAGAACATGTGTCTCCAAGCAGTGTTATGTTTTACAAAATTTACAAAAAATGAGCAAAAGTTGAGAGTTTCAACTGGGACTTTAATCCCGTTAGCTAGCCTAAGGCAGACTGCATTTAGAGCTGCCATTACTAAGATGCTAATACAACTGTAAAAAGGAGTAAATAGATAATCATTATTCATTTTGAAAACTGAAAATTGACAAGAACCAGAGTCAATGGAGGGTCGTGTCAAGCCTTTGGGGAACCAGGGTGTCCCTGGGCGGTGTAGTCTGGAACAAACTTTTGCTTGCAGGTGGGGCAATGTGCTTTCTGTGGGGCGTCTGAGAAGGCCTCGAACAAGAGATCCAATCGCTGGTGGATTGTTCGTTGTCCATACGCTTGCTCTTCTTGCCGCTGCCGAATGTCAAAGAGAAGCTCCAAGTGTTCCGCTGCCAGATAGATAATTGGGCTCTCCTCATCGCCTGTCAGTTTCCAACTGGGGGGGATTTCCTCCTCCACTATGCAACCTCCTTCCCACGAACGAGGCTGAAAGTCTTGGGAGGTGGAGGGCCTTGGGTCTTCCATTGTCACCAAGCTCGAGCTTGGTGGAGGAACAGAGGTTGGCCTAATGTCACTTAGCTTCGAGACAGGATGCTGAATTGAGGGTGGAGCCGCTTCTTTGGTTGTCTTGTGGGTGTCCCGTGAGGGCTGGGGTAGTGGAGGAGAGTGCCCAGTGAAGGATTGGGTTTCCAATTTGGGAATACGAAGGGGAGTCTGAGCTTGGGTCTGAGGCGGAGGATAATGCTCAGTGGGGGACAGGGTCTCCATCTTGGGGATATGAAGGGGAGACTAAGCCTGAGTCTAGGGCAAGGGAGGCGAGTTCTCCTCTTTGGGCATGCACAGAGTGGACTATGTGCTGCTTGAATGTTTGTGGGAGCGACTGAAATGAGCAAGCAAGGCTCGTTGAGAGGCAGTGAGCCGATTGTCTCGAGTGTAAGCGTTCTTGTTCTTGGAGGAACGCCTGGGCTTGCCACAGTCCCGAGGCATGATGAGAACTAGAGAGGGAGGGCCACTATGGTCGGGAAAGATACAGAGGACGTGCAGGAGGAAAGCAAAGAGGCCAGGAGGGTTGAGCAGCACTGCGCAGAGGATGAAGCTTGCAAATGACGAGTGGAAGTGTGCGCCTTGGCCATGAGGGTCGATTATAATGTCACTGGGAGCCATGGAAGCCATTGAAGGCTGACGAGACTGGTTCAGTCTCCTAGTACCAGTGGCATGGCTAGAACGCTCATCCGTGAGCTCCTCCAGGCGCACTGAATTAATCTCCCTTATGGTGAACACCATGGGGAATTAATAGCGTCGGGGGTGGCAGCTTGGGGTATTAAATCCCCTCACTAGTGATGCCTGCCACCTATCTCCCTCCTTTCGCCAGATATCACCCCATCTGGGTGGAATTACAACAACTTAATATGATCCCTTTTCTTAATATTAAAATGCGAATTACAACAACTTAATGTAATCTATTTTTGTCAATTTGGGCACACTCCTACCTTGAACAATTAGTTTCCAAGTTTATCACCTCCTTTTGTTGATAGCTCCTTACACATCCAAGTGTTATTATGTTAAATTTATTATTATTATTATTTTAAAGTTTATATGATAAAGTTATGTATCTTGATAATTAAAGTTTTTTTCTTGTCTTTGTAGTAACTATTTTAAGCAATTGATTTTATTAATTAATGTTTTTTTAATCAATCAATAATGTTTTTCTTATATTCCTCGGATGGGGTGACATTTGGCTACCCAACAACACTTGACACACATGTGTCTGACGTGGTTAATGCCCACAACGACCAATCTTTCTCTCCGTCAATTCAACATGTCTCACATTCACTTTGGTACGGAGGTAGTGTGCCTGCACATGAGATAAATTTTAATGATGCACATACATCATCGGTCGAGGCTTAACAGAGCAAGTACGAGGAAGCTCGACACCATCAATCTAGTCTTTATGGATACTTTCCCTATCACTTCCACGATTCTTATGGAGGTAAGGCATAACATTGGTTAGTTCATTCTGGATTTGCACTCCGCTTCCCATTCCTCACCTGGTCCTTTTGGTCTTTCTCCCCTCTTGTATCGAGCTATTGTTTCAGTCCGTGTCTCTCCCATGCCGCGTGAATGAGGCAAGCCCAAGTGTGGGCCGACCTATTACAATTTCATGGACCAACACTGTTGACCTAGCCCCTCTTTGACCCTCTCTTCGCCCCCCCATCCCCTTCATCGACCCTATTGGCCCTCCCAAGTCTGATCAGAATTGGATTGATGAACAATTATGCACTGCCTCCGACCCTCAGAACCCCCTTGTGCACTACAATTTGGAACAACCGCCTCAAAGAGTCGACCTCGTGACATAATCAGATGGTTGTTCGATTGAGGAAGAGATTCCTCCAGAATGGTTGGAGGAATGATGAATCCACTATGCCGACTGCACTAGGTGTAATTGAGCCTCCAAATGCCCATCCCGTGACATATTTGGGTGGCTGTATGGTAGAGGAAGAGATTCCTCCAGAATGGATGGAGGAAACAACAATGTCGATTACTCCAACTATTAGTGTGCCTTGAAACGTCCATATCAGTTCAATATTGGGTGGTTGTCTGGTTAAGGAAGAGATTCTTCTAGAATGGCTAGAGGAAGCAATAGCGTCGACTGCACCAGATGTTCATGGGCCTCTAAGAGTTACAACCCCAGCGCAAGAAACACCTAGTCCCCTCAGGTTCTTAAAAGTACAACTGTAGCTAATATTCAAAATTCTAAGGGACATGGCTGAACAACTCCATTGCCAAGACACCCTCAGCCGTCGCCTGGACATCTTGTTCGACTCCCTGTCAAGCGAGCCAACCAAGCGACATTGTCCAATATGCTATCAATTGTTCACTTTCTCCCCCAACAATGAAGGTCGCTCAAGTTTGCCTCCTGTCTAGTTTTCTTGTTGTCATATTATCAAATCCAGAAAGGCCTCAATTATATTTAGACTTAGGCTTAGTTTTTTTTTGAGACTATGCGCAAAAACATGCATGCCTGTTTTGCAGGGCACATGTTCTGGTTTCCATTTTTATGACAGAATAGGGGACAAACTTTGACATGTGTATCGCTATGAAAATTCTTTAAGATAATATATATATATATATATATATATATATATATATATGCTTATTTTGAGGAGTTTCCTAGTTCTATTGTAGTTAGTTGAGGTGCCTCTCTTCTAAATTCCCATTAGATTATTGAAAATGACATTTTAACAATGCTCTCACATTTATGAATGGTGGTATTATGAGTATAAGTAACTGAGTTAGATTACATGGAATGGCTTCAATATGTTATGATGGTTATTCGGAGTCGAGACTAGCCTTTCATGAGAAGGTATTGTAGCCTAAAAACATTAAGTGTACTTAGCTCCAACCGGGTTTCCTCATGTAATGGAACCCCGTTTAAAATCAATTATAAAATACCTTTATTCCACCCTTCTAAAAACATTGGATCGCAGATTTATTAATTAGTATGCTAAAATATATACAGATAATGAATCATAAAATAGTTCAAATATTTTAATCAAGATATGTTGTTTAATTTTTTTTTGAATTTCTTTTATAATTTTTTTTTAAAGTAATAAATATTTTACTATATAGTATATTTTTTTTAATTATTAGTATAATTTTAATATTTTAAATGTTATTTTGCTTTTAGATTTATGTTTGATATGTTTTTTATTATTAATTATTTTTCAATTAAATTATATATATTTTATTATTAATTATATTGTAGGGTAGAGTTAGTGTTTTTGCGAAAAATGGAGGACGAAAGTGTTGATTTCTCCGATGATCCATTGGAGGGCCAACGGAGCTAGTTTGATCTAGTGGATCTCTTACTCATATCTGAATCCCCTCCACTCAAAAGCATTCAATCTGACACATCCCCATTGGAGGAAGAAACCATAGTTATACTAGGTGAGTTGGTGCATGAACATTCTAGTGGTTAGATTTCCATTTCGCCAGAGCTGGTGCCATGACGTCAAAAGCTTCTAAGAAAAAAATGTTAATCCATCACATCGATTGCTGAGCGATCTTCAAAATTACGAGATGCAAGATTTGAAAAGGAAAGGTTTTTACTCCCTACATGCAGATATGAACAAGCTTTTATTATCACCACCTGAGATCTATCTTAATCATTAAGTCCCTCAACCATTGTTCCATTAGAATTGCTTCTAGGCTTCTCACCCTCGTTGTTTCTTGGCAAGGAGGACTTTGTGGGAGGGAAGCTCGAATAGGGTTTCATTGGTAGTATGCTCACATGAGATTTAATGAGGGGAATTCCCACTACCAAACCTTTAACATCCGACCAAGAGGGCTTGGCATTGGGCGGTTTAGGGAAAGCTAGAAAGAGACACAAGTGCATCAAGTGGAAGCCTAAGGTGGTGAATCTACTCTTAGGAGATAATTTTAAATTGCATGAAGTTATGGAGGTAGAGGATTCAACCATTGTGGGTTGTTTCCCAAGCAAACAAATAAGTGGAGAGTCCCTCAAAGTCTGGACAAAGGAAATGTTTGATGTGGTATTAGGATACTCTCCTCGTTGTATGGTATTAGTCAAAGGCTGGACGATCTGGATTCTGTTGGGTATGTGTTATATTCTTTACACGACCAACCCCACATGTGATTCGTTGTGTCGGGCTCAATGGNGGGGGGGGGGGGGGGGGGGGGGCACAAGGGGAACGAAGCCCTCGATTTTTTTGGCGGTTTTTGCATCCATTTTTGAAACATCCCCACTATAATCCCCAATTTAATTAATGCATAATGTAGATATAATATATGGCTATGGCCAAGCGATGTATTATGTAAATTGTATTTCTAAATTTTAATAAATAAAATGTGATGCCAACTACTCGGGGACATGGACAAAGATGGGGGCTAAGTTTTCCACAAGATAAGGGAGTGTCTAAGAGGGGTCCAAGGGGAATATTATTTATGGGTATTAATCCAAACCCACTTCCCTAAATTTTATTATCATTGGGGAAAACCTTCTATTTTATGTTTGAGTGTATGAGAGCCTAATCGTTGAATACATGTAAGAGGGTGGGTGTGAGAAGTCACATCCCATAGTTATTGGGAGCATGGGGTTGAAGTACAATCAACATTGGGGAGAGTGAGATTCAACTTGCTTGGAGTAAAAGACAAGAAAATTGTATGGGAATAACAAGTAGTTTTAGGCAGACATGTTTTTGCGTGAGCAAGAGGCAAAATAAGGAAAAATAGGAGCTCAGGAGCTGGAACAACAATGTAGGGTGAATTCTGGAGAATTTATGGAGCTTTTGAAGACTGAAAAAAGAAAGTTGTTAGGATCATAGAAGAACAAGGTTGTTAGGCTTGAAGAGTGAACTCCTGTGTGAGTTGCACTATAAGAGCAAGTGATTGATGTTGTTTTACAGGTAGTTTTCCTAGCAGTGAGAACCCTTGAGTTCCTAGTAGTGAGATTCCAGGTTACCTGTGCTAGAGAGACCTTGATAAACGAATGGGATGCTGGATGGACCGAGAGAAGTGAAAGGGTACATTCCTTGGGTTGGGTAGGTCAAGAGGAAGAGAGCTAGTGGAAATTGAGATAGTTGTAGGAGAATACTAGTGGGTTGTGAGATATCTATGCTGTGAGTGGACTGCGAGACACCTTTTTTTGTGGATTCCTAGCCCATCTCGAGGGTGACTTGCCATTGAGATCTAGAAAACAAGTCTATGGTTGGGTAGAATGTCTGTCCCAAGCAGATCGCTGCACAACTATTCCGAAAATATAAGTGTTTATCGACGTTCTGTGTTATTTTATGAGATAAATTGTCATGTTTTAACTATGTGTATGTGAATGGTTTATATGCTGCTATGTATGGGGTTAATTAGTTGCATTCACATTTATTTCGACATGTTGTAGATGCATTAATGGTAGTTGAATGCATAAATCTGCGTGTATTTCTGTAGTTGGTAAGCTACATGATTAGTTAGTAGAAAATTTTGAATTTATTGGTATTTCCACTAGTAGTGTCCCTCAATTAAGCTGGGGATGTTACCGTTTTTTAATGGTTTTCAACACACATTTTTATCTTTTGGTGGTTTTGTGATGCATGAGCGAATTTTTGGCTTAGCCCATGGTTTTCTAATTCTGGTTAAGGAATTAGGGTTATATTCTAATCCGGGTCAACGGATTAGGGGTTTTGGATGTTGTGGTATCCTATATATATATTATATTGTAAACAATGAAGTTGGACGATAATAAATAAGAATTAGAGGTGTGTCTCTAAACAGGTTGTTGGTTTTCCCAATTGGGCTTCTAAGGTAAATCTCTGTGTATATGTGTGATTGCAATTATGGTCTTTTCTATTTTTAAGAATCTGTGTGTGCATTGCATTACTGTAAAAGGATTAAAACTTGCATATTCTTTGATCGAAGAAAGATGTTGATAAAATCCTTCAGTCAAGATAACAATTGGGTTCATAATCAATTTTTCTTAAGAAGTGGTACTTGGAGTTTGATGCCAACTCAACCCATATGGATTAATATCCAATCTAGGTAAGGCTATTAGGCCTACCTCTCATTCTATGGTAATGATTTAGGTCTCTTCTATGAAGTTAGCAATTCTTACAAACAAACAAAGTTATGCGTAGGGCCATAATATTTGTTAGACTAGACCTCACCAAAGGTTTGGCCAATTCCATTGTCATTACGAAAGGTCTATCCATATTCTATCAAACCTTGGACTATCAGGGTATTGCTTTCTAATGTGGAAGATGTCACGCTTATGAGCACCTGGTGAAGGAATGACCTCTTCCCCAAAAAATAAAGGTTTGGATTTGAAAGGAGCCACAAGAGAGCAAGATAACCCCTCAATGTCCAGTAAACAAGTCTCCTAAAGGGTATTTTCCAAAAACATGATAAAGGACAAATCCCTCTCCAAAGTTATCATCAAAGGCTTATATTTAGAGCTTGGAAAAACCACTGGAACATCACAATAAATTCAAAATCAAGAAGGATTTGGGTAAGCATTTTTCTCCTCTTACTTCTAATATCCAAAATAATGGCAACTTGTTTTTTGGGTCTTGGGAGGTAGGGTCAAAAGAATTGAATTGTGAACAATCCAATGACTTCTTCCCTAGTCTATCGAGAATGAAAGGGCCTAATCCTACTACACTCATTCCGATGGATGGAATGAGAGGACCACAAGATAGGGCACCTAAAACCTCTTAGAATTCTCTCGGTATGACACTTGAAAAGGATACCCTCAATGGATCTCAAGCCTCCTATACTATTAAATATAATATTAGGCATAGAGCTAGAGGAACCCCTATATTCTTGGGGGGGATAACAAAAGGATTGGGGAACTTGGAAACTTATGATTCCAAACCATCCTAGAGAGGTCGAAATACCCTCATATCACTGTGTTAAGGAGATGATATTCCCCTTTATCAGACATGGGTGGTCCCCGATACATGGTCCCAATTAGATTATGCACCATTTGGTTTAGGAGACCCATCCAGATTTTGTCCTGAGTGCCATTATTGGGTTTGAGGGGTGATTGGATGGTTGTGAATACAATGGGAAATGTAGATGTTGTTGGACAGTTTGTGTCATTGATGTCAACACTGTAAGGGGAGTTTGTTTGACCGATTACTTCACAGTGTCATTGATGACAAGTTGTTTATGACATGATGACAACATCCACTTAAATATTGGTTTCAAAAGAACCCTCAGTTGAGGAAGGAGGATAGGTCGTGCCCTGATCATTGATCATCGAAGAGATCGATGATCCTACATCGATACTAAATCAAACTTTTCTAAATCGTGTTTTTGTTGATGTTTGGACAACATCGGGAAGACATTCTCCTAGTTTAATAATTACTAATATAGTAATAATAATAGTAATAATAATAATAATAATAATAATAAATAGTTATTATAATTATTAGAGACACATCCTTTCATGGATGGTCACCATATGTTCCTTTAGGCTCTCTATATATTTGGCATATTCATCATTGTAAGAATGAATCTCATATACAATATTATCTCATAGAATCATATATACAATATTATATCACATCATCTCATATACAATATTATCTCATATAAAAATTCAACATGGTATCAGAGCGGGACTGGGCTTGAGTCCCTCACAGAAGGGCCCAGGAAAAATGAGAGTAGAGTAAAGTGTTGGGAGTGCTAAATTTATGGGGTTGGTACGATCTCTATGTACACCATATTTACCTTTTACTCCTACCTAAATTATAGAAAGAATTCCATAAATTATGGTGGACAATAATTTCTAGTAAAAATGTCTAATTACCTAAATATGAAGAATGTACTGCATATTTACTTCTACCTATATTTTTTCAAAGAATCACATGAATTATGGAGGAACAATTTAACAAAGTCAAAATACTATGTGGATGGATTATAACCAAATTTTAAATTTAATTTTCAAAGAGACGTGTCTCTTTGGATCAATTTAATATTTACTATAAAAAGACACTTGAAAGACACAACAATAGACACACATATTTTTTTCTCTCTCACACGTGGGAAGTGATCTAAGGAAGAGACCAAAATTTCTAAGTAGTTGAAATTTTCTGAGTGTAATTACTTGTGATGTTCTAGAGTTTACTAAAGTAATATCATATATCATTTCCAGGGTCACTGTATATAGTTGTGCACATCCATGTAATGAAGAAGAAGATGAGGTCAACATATGCAAAGAGATTAGATGAATCTGAAGACTATATAGCCTCAGAGGGAGCATGCAGACTAAGAGTGGTCTTGATCTAAGAGAGAGTCAAATGATTAGAGAGTTTCATTCATAAAGGTTTCCTCTTCAGATTCCGATCCATATAGGAGAGATGTCCTCCAGGACTAATAGACAAGAGGCTAGACCTTGAGGAGATATGAGACCCCCTGGAGAGGATTCCCTTATTTTAGTGAAGGAAGCCAGTCAGAAGGACCGAGATGTGGAACTTTTAACCTTGATTCTGAGACATGATGAAAAAGGGAGTTGTGAAGCTCCAATACACATCCATAGATTAGTAGCATTGGGAATACATTCTCCCAAAGTGGTCATGATGATTTGATTGAGGAGAGTGATACATTCACTCATAGGATTAGCCATGTTGATTTGGATAGTGGTGAATGGACCAGGCATAGTATTTCTCCTTATTCATGCTGATTTGACAAGGAGTGGAAAATACTCGAGGTGTTGATGTTTCTCTAGATGGTTGCATCGGGAAGACATTCTCCCAGAGGGGTCATGTTTATTTGACTAAGGAGAATGATACATTCATTCACAAAATTAGCCATGTTGATTTGGCTAGTGGTGAATGGACCAGGGCATTGATGTTCTCCAACTATTAACATCGGGAAGACATCCTCCCAGAGGGTCCATGCTGATTTGGCTGAGGAGGATGATACATTCACTCACAGTATTATCCATGCTGACTTGGCTAGTGATGAATGGCCCAAGAGCAGTCCTAGAGACTCGAGGTGCTATCACATGCATGCTCCAGGTTGGAGGGATCTATGTTGATAAGAGTTCATGTGAGGAGAAGTATACATCAATTAAGTGCATGATGGAGATGGTTACATCAACAAAGGTTCATTGACAAGTGTAAGAGGGAGTTGGACTCAAATTTTGAAATCAATAATCTTGGTGTGATGCAGAATGTCTCCCTAGCCGAGAAGGAGTGTTGAATTTAGAAGCACCAGGTAGACATTCTCCAAAGTAGTCATGCTGATTTGACTAAGGAGAATGGCCTAGGCACGGTATTATGGACTTGAGGTGCATAATGTCTCCCTCGTTGAGAGGGAGTGTTGATGTTTGGACAACATCGAGAAGACATTCTCCCAGATTAATAATAATAATAATAATAATAAAATAGTTATTATGATTATTAGAGACGCATCCTTTCATGGATGGTCACCATATGTGCCTTTAGGTTCTCTATATATTTGACACATTCACATTCATCATATACAATATTATCTCATAGAATCATATATACAATATTATATCACATCATCTCATATACAATATTATCTCATATAATATGTCATATAAAATTCAACAATTTGCAGGTGGATAGAGAGTCAAATTCCATTTGCAAGTTTGGAGGAAAAGGAACCGTTAGATCAGGATAAAGAATCAATCATGGTCATATATTCATTAGATCAAGACCGTGCTCATGTGTTAAATTTTGGATGGCCAGGATTAGAATCGTAGAGAAGAGAAAATCCAATTGTGATTGTTGATCACTAGAAGGATCAACGACCGAGATCAATAGTCTTTTGGACTGATTTAAGTCCTGAAACCCAAGAGGTGATTGTGACTGTTAATAGTTCAGATCAATAGACAACATCTACCTGAGTTTGGAGTCTGATGGGATATCGTCAATTGTTTTAGAGTCCAACTTTCGAAGTCCAGTTTTCAGAGCTTGTTACAACACTTTGACAGATACAACATCGAAGAATATTCCTTATTGATACCGTTCATTCGATGTTCAGAAAATTGGGGAATTTTCACCACTCCAAAATCAGGGTATTGAAGAGTATTCCATCACAACTTGTTTTATGTGCCAACATATCTAATTATCCATTTCGATAAGTGATCAATGGATAAGATCCATTTGAAGTAATCTAGATCGAGACTTTGAAATTGATGTGTGGAAACATCTTATTGGTTGTTGAAATGAAGCCATGGGAGTACACTAACTAGAAGAACTCCAACTGACGACGGAGATCTATTCAGAGTTGAATAGATCAACGATTCCAAAGACGACAACATGGAAACTGAAATCCATGAACATGAAGTGAAAACGTGGCAGTTGGTCCACGAATGTGAAGGAGATATGTGGAAAATACATGCAAGTTGACCGACGAAGACCTGGAATAGTAGAAGTGAAGGTTAAGGAGTGGTAACCGTAGATCTTGAACGATCATAAGTGGATATTTGAAGGAATATTGATGGTGAAAGACGGTGGAGATTGATTGGAGATCTAGATTTGATGGTGGTTAAGGGTTGAGTTTGATTGTGGAGGAGTCATGATCTAACTGTTCGTGTAGAAAGGAGATCAACAGTCCTTATAAAATTACATGTGTCTAACTAACACATGGGTTAACATAAATGCACCTCCCTAAAATTTAGACACGTGATGGAATAGAAAGACGCATGTCGGTGAATTTTTTATTGTGCTCCCCCCATGTATTGAGATACGAGTCAAGGGTCTAGACCCACACAATAAAGCTCTTGGTCCCATGCACTTGATTCTATGCCCATTGGGCTAACTCAAGTAACAAAGGAAAATAAGCCT
>ML779065.1:392994-429206 GCA_009831015.1 Picea engelmannii | reverse complement strand
TATATATATATATATATATATATATATATATATATATATATATATATATATATATATATATATATATATATATATATATAATCAAACATATGTGGACTTGATTAACGATGACGTTGTGAAAATGATGTGGGAGTGTGGATGGATTTGTGAATCTAAAACAAAGAGGAAGTGGAGAAAATTTCATATCTCATGAACCTTGTGGAGAATAAAATAAGAACGAATATTCTGTGAAGCTATTTTCTATGGTCGATTTAAAGCATAATTATTTTTAAGGAAATTTTAGATCATAAAAGAAAATACAAGTTGGTGCCTAGCTTTGCAAGTTGGTGCCTGTTTGTAGGTTGGTGCCTATAGAGGATTGGTGTCCTCGTCCATTTGTAGGTTTGTTCCTATAGAGGATTGGTGTCTCGTTTATGAGTCAGTGCTCATAAGAGGATTGATAATCATTCATACATGAATTGATATTCAATTATAAATGTTTTCAAGGTCTTTACAATATGGATTTCCACCTCTATGTTTTTAAATGTGTTGAATAATGTATGTGATTAGGATAAGTGCATTTCTTGTATAACCTAATGCAAGTATAAGTTCTAACCATGTTTTTAAATCAGATCAAAATAAAAGTAATAAAAACATACAATACTAATTCACCCCCCCTCTCAGTACTATTAAACATTTCAATAATTTGTATCAGGGTAGGTTCCTTCAACAACTGTCTAACCACTGGAAGGCAAATCCTAGGAGGTCACATGGATAAACATGCGAGATTATCTCTAAGAAAATCTCCATACTTTGATGGAATAGATTATGCCTTCTCGAAAATCATAATGAGAGTGTATTTGCAGTCACTAGGGTATGATGCCTGGGAATTAGTCAAGAATGCTTATGAAACCCCAACAAATCCACTTTTTGATATAGGTGCAAAGAAGCTCAATGACAACAATGCAAAATACATGAATGCAATTTTGGAAGGGTTATCAAAATCAAAATTCACCAAATTTATGCACTATAAATCAACAAAGGAGATATGGGATAAACTGCAAAACACCCATGAAGGAGATGATAAAGTCAAGCAAGCAAAGCTACAAACTTATAGGAGTCAATTTTAAAGCATGAATATGAATGAAGAAGAAAACATTGCAGCATACCTTTTACGTGTGGATGAAAATGTAAACATCATTAGAGGTTTAAGAGAAACGATTGATGAGAAATTCATTGTGCAGAAATTACTCAAGTCACTTCCTATGAGATTCAATCCTAAGATATCAACTCATGAAGACATAAACGAATTGGACAAATTAAAAATGGATGAATTGCATGGAATTCTTACAACATATGAGATGCAGATAGGACAAGAAGTACCTAAAATAGAAGCAACATTCAAAGCCTCAAAGAGGACCAACAAAATAAAATAAAGATCAAGTGACAACTCAAATGATGTTTTTGATGCAAAAGAAGCCAACTTTGTGAGAAGGATCCATAGAGTAACCAAAAAATATAAAGGTAAGCTCCCTTTCAAATGGTTTAATTGTGGTGAAGTAGAACACTTTGCTGCCAAATTCCCTCATAATAAAAACGGGGACAACAAAGATAAGGACAATTTTAACTATAACGAAAGTGTTGGTTTTTATTCATATGAGATATGATCGATGTATTATTACAATGATGAGTGTTCCATATATAGGGAACATATGGTGACCATCCATGAAATGATGCGTCCCTTGAATAATCAATAACTATTTACTATTATCATTTGCTTATTATATATGATGTTTAATAATCAATAATTATATTATTAATTATTATTCTAAGAGAATGTATTCCTGATGATGCCCAAACATCAATACTCCCTCTCAACGAGGGAGACATTCTGAAACATGCCAAGCTTTTTTTTGAAGTAAACAAACTTCAACCTAGACTCATGACACTTGTATGTCAGTCTTGGGAGACATCTCTCTCCCACCAAAACCAAGGAGAAACTCCTTCTACGACTCTCCCTCTGAGCCAATTAACTCTCTCTAAGATTAGGCTCACTTTGGGTCCGCATGTAATAGAATATAACATCTTGAGTCTTTAATATTCCTTGTAAAATCACTACGACTAAGACAAAGACCACACCGAGATATTTCACCACAAGTACACACCTATGAGTGAATGTCGACCTGATGCTAACTGACACGTGGAAAGGAATTCAAGCACCTCGAGTCCATATTATTCCTTGTCATGATCAAGGAAGTACTACGTCTGGGCCTAGTTACCACAATTTCACCTTTATGATAAATGTATCTTATCTCCCTTCATCTGCATCCCAATCTAGGATAAGGTCTTCCTGATGCTGAAACATCAATACTACCTCTTAGCTAGGGAAGTATCTTTCCATAGTAGTACACAACTATTGTCTAGAGACACATAGTCTCCGCCAGTGGTACACAACCACCATAGTAGCAAAAGGTTTGTCACACATGGCACTCCCATGTGGACTTCTAGAGGCTACTCCCTCTAGGAACACTTAGGATCAACTCCCTATAGTGTGTGATGTCAAGGGTCAACTCCCTTGACATGTCCTCATGTTCTCTCCATATGGGACGTTGGGCTATAAGACAAAATGAAATTATCCCTTCTCGAATAAGTGTCTCACTTATCCCTTCTCGAATAAGTGTCCTCATAGATCAACTCAACTCAATCACAGAGGAGTATGATCTAGAGAAAATTTGTCACACATGGAACTCCCATGTGGAATTCTAGAGGTTACACCCTCTAGAAACACTAAGGTCAACTCCCATAGTGTGTGATGTCAAGGGTCAAATCCCTTGATATGTCCTCATGTGATATCCACATCGGAGGTTGGGATAAAGTCCAAATGCACTTATCCCTTCTCGAATAAGTGTCCTCACATATAAACTCAACTCAATCACAAACGAGTATGATCTGGAGAAAGTTTGTCACACATGGAACTCCCATGTGGACTTCTAGAGGATACACCCTCTAGAAACACTAGGGTGAACTCTTATAGTGTGTGATGTCAAGGGTAAACTCCCTTGACATGTCCTCATGTGTTCTCCACATGGGACGTTGGGATATAAGCCCAAACACACTTATCCCTTCTTGGATAAGTGTCATAAAAGATCAAATTAACTCAGTCACAGAGGAGTACAATCTGGAGAATGTCTCAGGAAGATTTAAACATCAAAAATCCCTCTCAACGAGGGAGGCATTCTCTACCACTCCAAGTCTGTCAAGAAAGTACTTGAACTTAGTCCTGGTTTGGTAAGAATATCAACAACCTTCTCATCTATAGGAGGGTACAACACCACTACTTCCTTCCTTTGCACCATGTCTCAGATGTAATGGTACTTGATCTCAAAGTGGTTCAATTTGTCATGAAACACTAGATTATCTGATATCTTCACACAAATTTGGTTTCCATAATGACTAATGGTGGAATCCAGTACATGTTCAGATAAATATGCAAGGATCTTGCGAAGCCACACTGCTTCACAGACTGACATACTTAATGCAATGTACTCTGCTTCTGCTGTGCTCAAAGCCATAGAAGTCCATTTCCTGCTACACCAGGAAACCATGGAAGATCCCAAAGTGAAGCAACACCCAAAGGTGCTCTTTTTGTCCACTGCGCTCCCTGCCCAATCAGAGTCAATATATTCCTACCATATCATATCAATACTAGAAGTATATCTTAGACCATGTCCAACTATGCCTTGCAGGTATCTCAACACATGCTTCACAACAATCCAGTGTGTCTATCTTGACTGACTCATAAATTGGCTAAGTGCACTCACTACATAGAAAATATCTAGTTTGGTGTTTAATCAGATACATTAATGATCCAATCAGTTGTTTGTATAGGGTCAGATCAATTTTGTTAGAATCAAAAGAAGATACACTCAGTTTCTTTGGATTCGTCACCATTGGTATACCCATGGGCTTCAAGTTCAACATCCCAAACTTCTTCAATATCTCAACTGTGTGCTTCCCATGACTCAGGAAGATCTCATTAATTCTCTACCACACCTCTAGTCCCAAAAATTAGTGCATCATACCAAGGTCCTTCATCTCAAACTTAGAGGCCAACATATACTTGCATTCAACAATAAGGCTCTTTGTATCGGTGAGGAATAAATCATCAACATAGAGGACCAAAATCAGGGACTCACCATTAAAATTATTATAGTACAGGCTGGGATTGATAACACTTTTTTTGAAGCCCAAAAATCATCATGTGTCCATCAATCCTCGCATACCAAGCTCAAGGTGGTTTCTTGTGTCCATACAAGGCCTTCTTCAACCTACACACATGAGACTCCATCTCATGTATCACAAAACCATATGGCTGCTCAATGTATACTTCTTCCTTAATCTCTCCACTGATAAAGGTTGTATTTACATCCATCTTATGTACTCTCCAACCCATGGATGTTGAAGGGGAAATAATCATCTGGATAGAAGTGTATCGAGCAACATGAGAAAATGTCTCCTCATAATATATTCCCTCCACCTGAGAGAATCCTCTATCAACAAATCTCATTTTGTGCATCTCAATGCTCCCATCAACTATGTGTTTGATCTTGTAAATCCATTTCGAAGTCATTGCAAACTTCCCCTCATGTCTCAGAACAATATCCCACACATCATTCTTCATGATGGATTGATACTCCTCCATCATGGCATCTCTTAATACTGGCTGAATAGATTCCTCCTTATAACAAGAAGGCTCAGAATCAATGATGTGGCTCATATTTGTAGAATAACACGAATATCTCTGAGGTCTCTTTCTCTTTTGGAAGGTACCATGAGGAGTTGCATGTCCTTCTACCTCTTGCAGAGTCCAACGAGCCCATGCAAGTATCTTCTGACCTACTGGAATATTTATGGAAACATTAACTGGAGCTACATGATCAATGGGATCAATTGGCTCAACTGTATCCCTTTGAAATGGAATGTCATCTTGGACCTTATTTGACATATAAAGGTTTCCTCATGAAACCAATGTCTAATACATATCAAGGTTCCCTCTTGGACTCAATGTCTCACAAGAAATATCGAGGTTTCCTTGTGAAACCAATGTTTTGGTTCATTCATCTGACCATCTGAGGCACATCGAGATGAAGTCTACACCATATTTATCTTATGTGTACTGAATCTTGGCTGCTTCATCTGCACCATGTCTCAGATAAAATCCTGCGAGAAGCCTATGAATCCTCACTACTTCCATGACTTGCGTAATTGGCTATGATATATTCTACCTCTGCAATACTGAATGTTATAGAAGTCTGCTTCCATGAGTCTTGACTGATCTCAAGCTGAGGAAGCACCCTCTGGTGCGCTTTCTGTCAACTGCACTCTCTGCCTAGTCAGAAATGTATATCTTCGTAGTGTTTGTTCATCTCCTGAGATATATCCAACTGTGCCACACTGGTACACTTTCTCTGCTACAACTTAGTATTCTCAAATCACAATATGGATTAGGGTGCTTAATACAAATCACTATCTGGCTCTTTTCTTTGAGAGTAGGTCCACTCTCTCTGCAGATACTCCCTCTGGGATTCTGCAACTACTCCCTTTGGGACTATGTAACTGCTAAGCACTAAGACTGAGAGTAGCCTCTCTACTCGCTCTACAACAACTTCCCTCCTCTGGGACTACTCTCTATGGAACTGGCTCCTCCACTCTCTCCTGGAACTCACTGATGTGACCATTCTCCTTGATAATGAAATGATTTACGACATTTGTCATCATTCTTTGGAAATTGAATGTCCCACATACACAAATCTGAACCAACTTGTCTTACAGGTACTTCAAAAACCCTAAAAGTTTTGTTCAGTTTTATGTGTCTTGAATGGTAAATGTTAACCTTATTTATTTATGTTTTTCATTCCATTTCTATCTGAAATTTATGCACTGACAATGCCCAGATTCAACCTAGATTCCATTATAAGCCTTGCTGAACTCACTATCCATATGTCTGAAGACAACCTTGCTGAACTCACCGTTCATATGTAGGAAGATAGGTCCATTATTCATGCAACACATTCATTGTCAAGGTTTTAGAAGACCATCATTAATTTTCTCTTGGTATCTGGGGGAAGCAGAAATGCAAATGGGCATCAAAATGTTTTGAGCCAATTACCTAGGGAATCCTTCAAGGCGTCTGCCTTCTTAAAACCAGGGAATTGCGATGGTTGGTATTTGATTATGCCTCTACCTGAATACTATAGTGATTTAATGGAAAAAAATATTGTGCGTAACAATCTCCCTATCCCATTATTGATATTGCAAGTTTCCATGGTAAGGTTTGAAAAATAATTTCTAGATAATAGTCTCCCATTATTGATATTGCAAGTTGCCATGTGGGCAGATGATAAGGTTTGAAATATATATCAAACCCATGCGCTTCAAGTGCTTCTTAGTTGTAGAAAGTTTTTTGAAACCGATGGAACTTCCCAATGGAGTATGCGTGCATGCAGTCGAGAATAAGACATCTTGTCTATTTGCACGCAGTCGAAAAGAATATCAGACGAAGCCAAACATATTAGATTCTTCTGCGTGGAGTTCGATTTCGGGACCATTGGTATTCCATTTCTTTTTTCATCTTGCAATAGTTTTCCAATTCATGGTTTTACATAATAACATATACTGTAGCACACTATACATTCAAATTCAAATCTCCCTATCATAATTTACGACGAAAGTGTTGTTTTTTTTCTTTTTTTTTAAATATTTACCTGGGCCCTCCCATGAAAGAATGCGTTCCTTGGATAATCAATAACTATTTATTATTATCATTTACTTATTATATATGATATTTAATAACCAATAATTATATTATTAATTATTATTCTAAGAGAATGTCTTCCTGATGTTGTCCAAACATCAAAAGAAAGAAGAAAGGGTAAAACTCAAAGTAACAAATACTTCCAGAAGCAAAAGAAGAATATCTATTCCAAAGAGAATGACTACTATCTTCTGAAAGTGATGAAGATATTGAATGAGATGTTCTATTCATGGCCCAAGAAACAAAGTCCAATGAATATGAAGAAAATAATAGCGTTCCAGATATTGGAGAAAATGAAGATGTGGATGTTGATCTTGAAGGAGAATTACTATGTTCCCTAGATGAAATAAAAATTCCCAGAAGAAAGAATAGACAATTGAAGGAAGAATTGTCACATAATTTTGATCTGGTTTCTCAACTAGAAGAATAAAAGAAAGTTGAAGAGGAAATAATGAGTCAATTGCAGAACAAAGAAGAATATTGTGAGAAACTTGAAAAAGATAATGCTTCCTTAATGAAGGAAATTGATGTACTTATAGCTGAGCTAAACAACATTAAAAAATTTGAAAAAGTTCCATGATATTAGAAAATATGCTCAATAACCAAAGATCACCATTCAACAAAATTGGACTTGGTTACAATCCCAACCACACATTACAGAAAACCAAGGAAGAAACCAAGAGTTATTCTACAACCCTAATCGATCCCATTGAATGTAATGAGAACACAAATGAAGCAAGCCCTAACCAACAAAAGTTAGTTTTCCTTCACAGGAAGAATGAATTCAGAAAGGTGAAGACACCAAGAAGACCTACTATGAACAAGTATGAATGTCTCTTTCTCGGTCACTATTTTTCATGGAATAATTTTGAACATAAGGAAATAGACTGTAGAGCATATCTAAGAAACTATCAAAGAATAAATGGAGGCATGTACAATGCTTTAAGAAATAATTATGTGAACAACAAAGTCAAAAATCTAGTTGACAACATAAACAAGAATTCATTTGCTCCATTGTTTAACTATGATATTGAATGTTATATATGCCATAATTTTTTCCATAAATCTCAGGATTGCATCAATTGGACACATGCCCCTATTGAAAGACACACTGCTATCAACAATACCACCAAAGTCTGGAAGAAGAAACAAGAAACGAGATCTCATGAAGAATGTGATTTAACAATGCATGATCAAGACAAAGAAATCTATTTTTACATAGATATTGGATGTTCAAGGAATATGACTGGTGATGAAAAAAAATTCCTTAAGCTAAAGAGAGAGAAGGGAGGAAATGTTTCATTTGGAGATAATAAATCTGGAAAGATAATTGGGAAAGGTAAAGTTATAAGGAAACAACATAAAGTGTTCTACTAGTTGAAGATTTTAAGCATGACCTTCTAAGTGTCAGTCAACTGTGTGACCAGGGACACACACTCCTGTTTAACTCCCAAGAATGTGGAATAATAAAAGAGGACATTTTGAAGATTGGTAGCAACAACAATTAGAACTCCAAACAATGTATACATTCTAAATAAAATTGGAAAAGAAGTATGTTGTGTGGGACAAAAAAATGAAAGATGGTTATGGAATAAAATAATGGGACATTTAAGTTTTGACAACTTAGTTAAAGTCAGTAACCACCAGGAAGTAAGAAGCATGTCAAAAATCATCAAGCCCTCAAACCCAATTTGTAAACATTGTCAACATGGTAAACAAACTAGAGTGAGATTTAGAACCAAGGAATATTCAACATCAAGACAATTAGAACTCATTCACACTGATCTATGTGGGCCAACCAAAGCACAAAGTCTGCAAGGTAATCATTACTTCATGTCACTCATTGATGATTACACAAGAATGACTTGGGTAGCCTTCCTCAGACATATATTAGAATCCTTTAAGAAATTTAAAGAATTCAAAGCATTAGTTGAAAATGAAATATACTTGAAGATCAAATGCATGAGATCAGATAATGGAGGAGGATTCACATCAGATGATTTTAATGAATTCTGTGAAGACAATGGGATAAGATGACACTTCTCAGCTGGAAGAACTACACAACAAAATGGAGTGGCTAAAAGGAAGAACATGACTATACAAGAAATGGCAAGAACAATGCTAAATCGATCTAAACTGCCAGATATATTTTGGAGGGATGCAATCTACATAGATGTCTATATTCTGAATAGAGCACAAATCCAAGATAATAGTGACAAAACTCCATATGAATTATGGAAAGGCAGGAAAACTAATATCAAACACCAAGTTAAGGTATTTGGAAGCAAATTCTACATAAAAGGAGATGATAATAGCCTTGGAAAATTTGACTGCAGATCCGATCAAGGTATTTTCCTTGGTTACTCCTCTCAAACAAAATAATATAGATGTTTAAATATGATATTAGACAAAATTGTTGAAAGTGAAAATGTGAGAGTGGATGATGAAAAGATTGGAAGGATCCAGATACAAACAAATGACCAACCATCGATAAGAATTTATAGTAAAGAAGAGTAAGACAACGAGGAATATATTGTAGAAGAAGAAGAAGAAGAAGAAGAAGAAGAAGAAGAAGATGAGGAAGATAATGAAAAAGAAGAAGAAGAGGAAGCACCTAGACAAGACATAAAGACTCCCTTGAGGTATGTTCAAAAGAACCACCCTGAAGAACCGATTCTTGGAGAGAACAACAAAGGTATCCACCAAGAAGACAATTGGTAAAATCACAAGAACATGAAAATATTTATATACTATCTAAAGTAGAACCCAAGAGCTTTGAGGAAGCTAGTAGAGATAAATACTGGGTTAATGCCATGAATGCATAATTAGATCAAACTGAGAAAAATGAAACTTGGGAGTTAGTTCCAAGACCAAAATACAAGAATGTAATTGGAACCAAGTGGGTTTTTAGGAACAAATTGAACGAGGATGGACAAGTAGTGAGAAATAAGGAAAGGATTGTATGCAAAGGATATGCTCAAGTTAAAGGGGTAGAATTTTATGAAAAGTTTTCTCCAGTATCCAGACTAGAAGCCATTAGAATATTTCTGGCATTTTCAAGCTACAAGAGTATCAAAGTCTATCAAATAGATATTAAATATGCATTTCTAAATGGAAATTTGGAAGACGAAGTATTCATTGAACAACCTGAGGGATTTCAGTTAACAGATAATCAAGATTATGTGTGCAAATTGAAGAAACAATTATATGGCTTAAAGAAAACTTCCAGAGCATGGTATTCAATACTTGACAAGTACCTGCAACAACAAGGCTTCAAAAAGGGAACACCATACAACAATCTCTACATTAAAATAGATAATGCAGAAATGATGATCATTGTAGTGTACGTGGATGATATTATATTTCGAAGTAATAATGATAAAATGAGCCAAAATTTTGCAGAAGAAATGCAAGAGGAATTTGAGATATCCATGCTAGGATAATTGTCATTCTTTTTGGGACTGTATATCACACAAACTAGAAAAGGAATATTCATCTCCCAAACCAAATACTTTAGAGAAATGTTGAAGAAGTTTGAAATGGAAGATTGTAAACTTGTCAGCACACCCATGATCAATGGATGTAAGCTCAACAAGGATGATGAATCTAAGGAAACTGATCAATCTATGTACATTTCAATGATATACAACCTACTTTATGTGACATCTACAAGGCCAAACATAATGCAAGTGATAGGGCTAGTTGGAAGATTTTAAGATGCACCCAAAGGAACACATGTACAAGTTGTCAAATGAATATTTAGATATTTAAAGGGTACTTTGGACTATGGTATAAAAAAGGAGAAGAATTTACTCTAACAATATATATTGATGCAGATTGGGAAAACAATGTTGATACCAGGAAGAGCACAAGTGGAGGAGCATTCTTCTTGGGATTTTTTTTATCTTGGCTAAGCAAGAAACAATCTTCAATATCATTGTCCACAATGAAAATATAGTACATTGCAACAACATCCTGTTGTACACAAATTCTTTGGATGAAACAAACACTACAAGACATTAAGATAGACTACAAGAATCCAATTTCAATACTATGTGACAACACCAACGCTATCATTTCAAAGAATCTAGTGATGCACTCAAAGAAAATACATAACCCAATCAAATATCATTTTCTAAGGGAACAACTAAATGATAAGACTGCCAAGTTGGAGTATGTTCTTACCAAGGAATAAATAACAAACATATTTACAAAACCCCTACCTAGAGATACATTTGAGTATCTTAGATAGAATATGGGAGTCATTGCCATTTCTTAGTGAAAGCTTCAACTGAAAGTTGTTGGGATATCAAAAGAACCGAAATCTCAGGGGGAGAGTGCATATGATTACACGTTGCAGAAGAAAAAAATGAAGAGTATCGTGCTAGGAGAATAATAGGGGGAATTGCAGAAAGACAAGGAAGACTAAAGGGCTCCTTGTCATTGTTGACAAAGGGGGAGAAAATGTCTAGTAAAAGAAGCAACTAAGAAGAGAATCACATTGATATGGGGAGCCAACATAAGCCACATGTGGAGCAAGTGATGTTTTACTCAGTTGTTTCCATCAATGACAAGGGGGGGATTGTTGGAAAATTTGTGTCATTGATGTCAACACTGTAAGGGGATTTTGTTTGACTGATTACTTGATAGTGTCATTGATGACAAGGTTTTTGTGACAAGATGACAAGGAACTCTTAAATATTGGTTGCAAAAGAACCCTTAGTCGACGAAGGAGGATAGATCATGCCTTGATCATTGATCATCGAAGAGATCAATGATCCTACATCGATACTAAATTAGAATTTGTTGAATCATGTTTTTAGGTGGATAGAGAGTCAAATTCCTTTTGCAAGTGTGGAGGAACAAGAACTGTAAGATAAAGAATCAACCATGACCATAGATTCATCGTACCGAGACTGTGTTCGTGTGTTAAAGTTTGGATGGCCAGGATTAGAATCGCAGAGAAGAGAAGATCCAATCATGATCGTTGATCATTGGAAGGATAAAAAACCGATATCAATATTATTTTGGATTGATTTAAGTCCTGAAACACATAGGTGATAGTGATTGCTAACAGTTAAAATAAACGACCAACATCTACCTGAGTTCAAAGTCTGATGGGATAGCATCAAGTGTTTCAGAGTCCAACTTTCAAAGTCTAGTTTTTGGTGCTTGTTACAACACTCTGGCAGATAAAACATCGAAGAATATTCCTTTTTGATATTGTTCATTTGACGTTCAAAAAATTGGGGAAGTTTAACTGCTCTAAAATCAGAGTAGCAAATAATATTCCATTGCAACTTGTTTTACGTGCCAACAGATTTGATCGTCCATTTTGATACGTGATCAATGACTAAGATCCATTCAGATTAATCTATATTGAGGATATGAAAGTGACGTATGAAAACATCTTATTAGTTTTCGGAATGAAGCCATCGAAGTAAACTAACTGTAAGAACTTCCACTGATGATGAATATATATTCGGAGTTGAAGATCAACGGTTCCGAAGAAGACAATATGGCAACTGAAATCCATGAATGTGAAGTGAACACGTGGCAGTTGTTCCATGAATGTAAAGGTGACATGTGGTAGATACATGCAAGTTGACCGAAAAATACCTGGAATAGTGGAAGTGAAGGTTAAGGAGTGGTAACCATAGATCTTGAATGATCGACGATGGATATTTGAAGAAATATTGATGGCGATATATGGTGGAGATTGAATGGAGATATATATCTGACGGTGATTAAGGGTTGAGTTTGATTGTGGAGGAGTCACAATCTAACCGTGCATCCATAAAGGACATCAATGGTCCTTGTAAAATTGTGGGTGCCTAACCAACATATCGGTTAACATAAAGGAACCTCCTCGCAATTTAGACTTGTGATGGAATGGAAATACACGTGTCGATGCATTGTTCATTGTGGTCCACTCATGCTTCGAGATCCAAGTCAAGGGTATAGACCCATACAATACATCCCTTGGTCCCACGTGCTTGATTCTATGCCCATTGGGCTAACTCAAGTAACAAAGGAAAATAAGCCATGGGGGTTTATATTCTATGTGAACATTTCAATGGCATTTTTGGTGCTCTAGTTGGCTTGAAGGATGAATTGGGTCTACATTCATCATTAATCAAGTCCAAATATGTTTGATCAAAACACACACACACACACACATATGAACCATTACATTGTGAAAATGATGTGGGAGCTTGGATGGATTTCTGAATCTGAAACATCGAGAAAGTGGAGCAAAGTTCATATTTCATGAACCTCATGGAGAAGAAAAGAAGATTGAATATTCTGTGAAGCTATTTTCTATGGTTGATCTCGAGTAGAATTTTTTTTAAGGAAATTTCATATCATAAAAGAAAATAGAGGTTGGTGCCTGTTTGTAGGTTGGTCCCTACAGAGGATTGTTGTCCTCTTCCATTTGTAGGTTGGTGCCTACAGAGGATTGGTGTCCTTGTCCATTTGTAGGTCAGTTCCTGTTTTCAGGTTGGTGCTTAGTTTATGAGTTGGTTCTCATAAGAGGATTGGTGTCCTCATTGATAATCATTCATACATGAATTGATATTCAGTTATACATATTTTCAAGGTCTTTACGATATGGATTTCCACCTCTATGTTTTTAAATGTGTTGAATATTGTCTGTGATTATGATAAGTACATTTCTGGTATAATTGAATGCAAGTATAAGTCCTAACGATGTTTTAAAATCAGATCAGAATAAAATTAATAAAAACATACAGTACTAATTCAACCCCCCTCTCAGTACTATTAAATATTTCAACATATGTAAACTAACTAAGTGCATAACTAAAATATAACCTATCCTATCCTAGCTAAGAGCGAATATGATAACCAATGTGCAGCCATAAATGCAACTGATTCCTACAAAAGACTTCTTTTAGATAATAGTTAAGAAGAAACAAGGTTAGACAACACATGCATACAAAGGCATAACCATACTAGTCTAAGCAATGGAATTTCATGCATAATTTACTCATCATCTCAAGACAAAAGATAAGAAAGAAGAAACTAAATTGTAAGAAAGATTTTTGTTTGCACAAGAATAGTCTATGAACAAAATAACATTCTTACAACACATGTAAACAACATAACAGTCTGTTGAAAATATTTCACAACAAGCTACTATCCATAAGAGTTATTCTCTTTAACAAAATGGCCATGAGAGATTCTCAGTATTAATTATGAAAATAGTTCTCAAATATAAAATGCTTGAAGAGTCCCCTCAAAATGGGCCTCTTCCTTTAATTATAGTAATCTACGTAACTGCTTGTTGGGTCTTCTTGGATTATGAAAGAAGTGGTTACAAGTATTTTCAACTTACCCTTGTCAAATGATGTTGGCAAGTGTTAGAATAGGACGAAGCTAATGAAAATTGGAAAAAAGAACAAATAGGAGGCAGTTGTAGACAAATTCAAATTTGTTATTTTGTCTCTTTTACTTGTATTTGTCTCTCACATAAGCTTCCCAAGTTTCATGACGTCCTCTGATAGATATGACACTGTGGTACAAGAGTTCTAGGGAATCTTCATGGGAGGATGAATTATTTAAGAGGGTTTTCATGTCCCTCTTCAAGTTAGCCATGAAATCCCAGATCAAAGTCTGTGTTTTTGTTGGCTTGATGAGATGTTCCTCCATTAAGTATGTCGTCACCTCTATGGCTGTCTAAACGTCCTCCTATATTTTCTTCATATTTTTTTTCATTTATTCAAAGAGCTACTCTTCTATCTTGGTCTTTTCAAGTTCCTAAATAGGGGGTAGATGCCCTTTATGCGTTAGAACATGCACTACCCTATGGATTTGTGCATAGATGGACAATGAGCTCTTTGTTTCCTTTTTATCCTTTTCTCTAGCTTGTTGGCAACGATTAAGGGTATATTAATTGAATTTCCTTTCCCATTATGAAATGTGAGGAAGATCAACTAGAGCATCCGGGTTCTTATCAATCCATTATTGCATATTGTTCAAGCCTTCATGAATGGAAAGAAATTTGATGTTATTGGCATGTACCCAACTATGATGAGATATGAATTGCGCTGCCAGCTGTTGAAAGACTTGAAGATGGGAATGCATGTTTGTAGCCATCTCATTGAGCTCTTCCTTGACTCTCTCGGTGCATATCTTGAATTCCTTGAGGATTCATTTATCTTTTTTCTCTCTCCCAACTTCTTCCTCCAACTCTCTTATCCGATCATCCTTCTCCTTATTTTCATGGACCATATCCTTGATATTATGTCCTGTTACTAATGTGAAAGAAATGTTGACATATGTGATAGATATTAGGTCTTTTATAACATCTTTTGTCACCAGGGTCTCTATGACAACTGATAAGGGGGCACTTTCAGTGATTGGAAGATTTTTGGTTTTTCGTTGTCCAATCTTGTCAGTGGCCTTGTCGAATATGATTTTCTTTGGATTTTCCACCTAGTTGGGCTTAGAGGGTGTGTAAATTCCCAACCCATGTTCACCGACTGGGGGGTGACCACCAATGAGAGGGGATTCTACTGATGATCTTGGGATGTCAATATTCATGGGAGAAGTGTCATTATTCAATGTTTCTTCATTCTGTTTTCTTTGCTCCTTTTTAACTGCTTTTGTTGTTTCCTCATTAGTTGTCCTTTTATTTATTTCTTTGGCTTTAGCTTCCTATTCCTGTCGTTTCTTTTCGATAGTGCCCTCCTTTTTCTTATGTACTTTTTCCTTATTTCTTCGTTTCTTATCCACAACTACCTCCTCGACCTCTTTCTACTTTCGCTATTCGACCTATTTGGATTCTTTTTTATTTCTGTTTACCTCATCCTCGACATCTGCAATGAATTTTCTTTTCCTTTCTTCTTCTGTTGCTTCTTCTGATTCAAAAGGTGAAGCTATTGTCATGGCTATTGTTGTTGTTTTCGCTTCTTCCTCATATGATATCTTTTCTAGATGTTTTCCTTTTTTCTTGAATATGAATTCATAATAAGTTCAGGCACATAAATGGATCTCCTCTTCTTCCCATTTGTCCAATGTGTATTCCCATCTATGTCTTTTCTTGAGGCAATGTTTCTTGACCACTTATTCAAGGTCATGACTTTGGAATATTTCTTCCCTGAAGAAGAAAGATATTAATGTGTCCACTTTGGCTTGGGATTGTTTAACATATTCAAAGGAGTAAGACTCTACCCACAATGATAAAGGATGCCAGATGGCCTTTTTATCCCTATAAAGTGATGCATTGACTCTATGGATTATGGTATGATAAGTGATCTATTGCAAGAATAGTCTTCCAGGGAAAAATATGGGGAGTAGATGCATAGCTTTGGTTGCCCCATATATCCTCAAATATGTCCTGTACTCTATGAGATACCATTATCCTATTCTTCGTACTATTTCTTTGTCTTTGTCGGTCTTGCAAGGTGTAGGTGCATCAAAGATATAATGGTATAGGAGGGGCATGAAGTGATCAAAAAAATTACGATACTCTATTTTGTACTTGTTCTCTTAGAGAAATTTGCAGTAAATGTGAATAGGAGGGTTAGTTGGTTGCTAGGACCAACCCATCTTTGGATACTCGTGGCAGATGCAAAACATGTCCAAAAGGTAGGAGGACATGTGGAAACTAGGAAACTCGCCAGGGGTGGTCTCTTTGGTCCTCTAATGGCATCTTCTAGGGGCATTGATAAAATATCATCCCAATTGGAAGATGACCAGACATTGATGATGTAGTATATGAGGGGCACTAGAGATAACGTGAAATTTGAAGCATCATGTTCTCTATACAATCTGCACAACATTGTGACAACATATTGATATGGTGTCCTCAACAAGATGGTGGGGTATTCTCCTTAGGGTTTTATTTTGAATGGTTTGTTGGGCTTGTACCAAACCTTGCATAGATATTTCCCCTTAAGCGATAATTTCTTGATAAGTTCTTCATCCAATGATAAATCCCCTTTCTCCAAGTGATAACATGAGGCTATATTCAATGTTTGGATTGGTTTTATGGGGCATTACCTAGAATTTCCAGGTCTACATATCGCACTATCTATGATATTTCCTCTACACATGGGAAGACTGCTGCATGGGCTGCCACCCTATGTAGTTTTGACTTCCTAATGTTCTTAAATATTTCAAGATCAGAGTTGTCTTATACTTCTTGGGGGAAACTTTGGTTCTTGAACATTTGGTAAATTTCACCCCATTTAGCTGAATTCCCCTTGTCTATACATCCTTTAGTATAATTGTAAATCGGTCTTGGCTTCCGCTTCTTCCTACTAGCTTCCACTTGCAGAGGCTTCTCCCTTGGGGGATTTTCTGGAAGTCTTCTTGCATGGTGACATACTTGAATATGCAACAAACATATTCACCATTAATATATTAGACCACTAATTAAAAAACATCATACTCAATTACCCCATAGGGGAAATAATTCATGTAATAAAAACATATAGCATCAAGTTTTGCAATTAGGTGATTTTTTGGGATTCTGGATAGAATCAGGGAGTTAGTGACAACCTTTCCGACATGCACCTATATCAACATCCGAGAAACCACCTATGCCGATAATGGGAGGTGAGTCATCATATGAAGAGGAAAGAATGGGAGACATGGAAAAATCCTAATAAATTTTGGATTGAGTGTCCAGGGTAGGAAGCGAATATGGTGTACCAATGTCAACAATACCAACATTGTAGATACAGAGGAGAGTCTTCATTGGTGTTCATCGCACAAAATTTTCCAACAAAGAGAACCCGTTTTGGCATTGGTCGCACTAACTTCATCGATAAGGAAAAGGTAGTACCAGTGTCGATCTGACTAACTTTACCTATATGAAGGAAATATAGTACTGGTGCCGATCACGTTAAGTTCGTCGAAATGTAAAGGACAGTGTAAACGTTGATCACATGAACTTCGTCAAAATGTAGAACCCATGTCGACATTGGTCATACAAAATTTTCCGATATGGAAAATACCACGTCGAGGTTGATCACACGAACTTCGTCGGAACTACTTGCGAAATTTAGAAATTTGGTTAAGTGTATCTCGAGGGGAGGGGTTATCGGTGTGGATCGCGTGAAATTCGTCGATACAGGGTAATAGTGCATCGATGTCCAATACCTAAATGTGGTCGTTATGGGTCAAAATTCATTGTTTGAGCCTCACTGATTCCATATTCAAAATTGATAAGTATGGAACCAAGGAAATAAGTGGGTTAGGGCTTGGTCGAGAAGAAGCAAAGTGAAATAAGGACCAAGGGGATGGATAGGTCAAAAATTTTCTCGAGGCCATCACTAGACAAGTTAATTGAAAAGGTATCAAAATGGTATCGATAAGATTAAGGCATAATTTCTTCATTTTACAGGGTTAGGACAAGGGAAAGGTTTCTAGGAGAAGGAAGGGGAAGCCGAGGGTTCAAAAAGAGGTATTGGAAAGGAGGTTTCATGACATGCTCACCTCTCCTTGTGCCAATTTTATAATAAAAACCTAATGGAAGCTGAACATATGAAAGGAACCCAAGGCAATACGAGCAAGAGTCTCCTTGAAACTCTGTTGACACGTGGGCGGTAAGGGGATCATTGATAGCTAGACCTTATTTTGTAGGGTTCCTTCCAAAATTCTTGGGCTCTTTGAATGTGTCTATAATGATAATGTCAAAATGTTAATCTTGAACGATATTTTATAATCCTTTTCTTGACACAAATATCGATATGGGAAAGGTATGTATTGGAGACCAACGTACAAACTTCATCGGTGGAAGTTTCATGTATCAATGACCATGCTCTGAACTTCTTCAGTGAAAGGTCTTTCATGTTGGGGAAAATTTTCCAAACTTCGTCGGTGTAAGGTTGTGTGTGTTAGGGACAATGAGAAAAAGTTGTCTGGTGTATCAACAAAGTTAATTGAAACTTGGATGGTACAGTAAGACTTACACTTGGAAAGTGTTAAGTGTTGTTGCCTGTTTTAGTATCGATGAGTTATTCACGAACTTGCCGATATATCCAAAATAAATAATTTGCGAGTTAGAAAACTGGAAGACATTTTCCCTTGATTGGGGCCCTTTGAGAAAATTCCACCAAGAATGTCCCAAATGATTTTTCTAACCCTAAATTGTATAGGAATGGATAATTCCTCAAAAAAATTGGCCCTTAAGAGGTTAATTGAAGTTCACAACCCATCTATCATTTTCTTGTAAGAGATTATTATAGATGGGGAGAAGGTTATTAAATACTTGTCAAACATTTTATGGGGATGGGATTTTAAATTTATTGATTCTTTAGGAAGTTCTAGAGAAATATCAAAATATGGAAAACATATTTTTCTCCCTAACTAATTCCCGGGGCTTTGTGTTAGGGTTGGACACTGCCCTTTTCTCTTTGGACCTGGGGAAATAAATCATCTGTCTTAATATATATGGGCCTTACTTAGATAGGATGGAATACTATGAATCTTTCTTTAGTAATGACTAGACTTGACAAGGTCTAATGATAATTGGTGGAAACCTGGATTTCTTCCTATGGGCCTTTGAAGTATGGGGACCTATGGTTCAAGTGGATAACATCTCATTTTTTCCATAAAAAAATTGGAAAGATATAAAATTATAGACATAGAGACTACAAAGTTAACCTTGACCTAGAGTAACAAGACAATAGGGGAATCCCATATAGCAAAAAGATTGGACCAATTTTAATTTTGGCAACTTTTCTTGATGAAGTTGTAAGACTTCGCTAATGGGTCTCCTTAGGATGGGAATCTGACCACAAACTTGTGCTCATGGAGGTGGTTCCAACACAATATAAACCTCCCATTCCCATTAAATTGAATCTTGAATGGATTAAGGATGGATGTTTTCAGAATAAACTAAAAGGTGCATGTAGTCCCTTTGATACTTCTCTTGATGAAGAAACCCCTATTCAATTTCATCAAAACCTAAAAAGGATAAATAATATTAATTGGTCTCTTGAGAAAAAAGGAAGGGATATAAGATCCTAAGAGAAGTTGAAGAATTTCTTGACTCTTTCTATAAAAGAAGGCTTTGGTTTCCTCATAGAGAATCAAAAAGAGGAGATAAAACTCATGAAAGATAGAAAAAAAACAGATATTAATAGACAAGGAGAAATAATGGAGAATCAAGAGGAAATCCATCTGGTTGTAGGTAGGGGATGTGTTACCCCCAATTTCTAGGGGTAACTAAGGAGATGATGTCTTGAGGCCCACAGGTTGAATACATGGAGTGCCAAGAGCCAGATGAGAAGACATAACCCCTCCTCTTACCACACATAACCATTTATTGGTAGCAACAATGTCCACTACACCAGCTTGGTTCATAAGAGGACAACACATATTTATTTATGAGTTAACAACTCCATTTTCGTGGTAAGTGTAATTTTAATAATTGAAGCATTTGAACATGTTGCAAAGGGTCCGTTCTTGATTTGAATTTTTTTTCTTGTAAATTATTCCTTTTGCCTCATTTCACCTTTGTGGTTGACATGTTGTTCTAGTAAGTGGGTCACCCTCATGAAAAGGGTTTCTAGTAGGGGGTCTCCTTGAAGGGTCATCGTACCATTTCCACACATAATTATCATTTTCCACACTTCTTCCCTTTCGTTTCCTCACCTTTTGGGTTTTCAAGCATATTGACCCAAGAAGGGCTTGTACCTCATTTCATGGGAAGAAGGGGCTGAAGGCCCAAAGGGTTGTAGCTGGAAAAACATAAAATCCATACATTATCCTCTAGATGCTCACACTAAGGTCCCGAGAGAAATGAAATTCTTCTCCACAAAATTCAATGACTTGTAAAATAAAACACATAATTAATAAATGTCCCTCTTATTGAGGGAATGCATTTTGCAGTGTCTTTTACTTTCCTTGCACATGACACTCTATGTGTTCCTAGATTCATGTGGCATTTCGGTGCTGATTACTTTCCATTGCACATAGCACTCAATGTTTTGTACCATAATAAATTAATGGAAAATATAGGGTTTGGAAAAAGGTCGCATTGCAAACAAGGATGAAACACACCCTCTATAAAGGCACCAATAAATGATGCAATATGAGCCCTTGTATGTCAAGAAACCCCATGCACAAAAGTCACACCCCCATCCACCTAATACTCTTTTACATGACTTAGACATGGTATTCTTGGGAAACACTCCTTGAATTGGTGAATGACCTACCCAATAGGGCACCATGACAACCCTCCCATACTTAAATTTGGCAAGTTGTATAAGGTTTTTTAGCATTCATTTATTTTGAAAATGGAGGATTTGATGCACATGTTTGGGTGGTTATTTTATTAAATATGACTTACTTGGTGATCTGAAAATAGAAGGTTGACTTGTTATGCTATGCAAGCACCCCTACTTCATTAAAATAAACTTTACAGGACCTTGCTTCATGGGTATAAATATGCAATATAACCTTATGTRTTAAGTTCATGCTTCTTCCTTTAAATGTTTATGTATGAGGAAATGTTCTTGTAAATGGTTAAATATGTACTTCAAATAAATACACAGCAACACAACTTGCAGCAAATAAACCATCAAACTCACAACAAGAACAAGCTGATAAAGGAGTTCACCCCCCTCCGAGCTACATCTCCTTGAGCCTCCATAATGGACTTGGCTCTCTGGGATTAATTAGTCAAAATTTATTTTACAAGATGCTGCTCAATTCCAATGGAGAAACAAACTATACCATTGAGATCAGAACACATAAAAACCCCAAAAATGACTAATAGAACTCTGAAAACGGATCATGGCTCATCCGGGCATGACCTCCTCTACATGTGGCCATAAGCTTCCTTGAGCTTCTCTTTGGAAAAAAACACCTGTAAAAGTCCTCAACAACCTCTGAAACCCGTCCCAATGTGTTTAGAGCATATCAATTAGCCAAAAATGATTATTCAATCACAGAAAACAAATATAGGCTCACCAAACCATGTCCTCCATCAAAGAGGGCTTCAAGCTCCCTGGAGCTTGCTGAAACTTCAATGGTGAAAAAATTATAGAAGAAGTCTTCAAATGGATGTGAAAATGGCACCAATGGATCCAACACATCCAAAAACCCTTGGCTGGGCTTTTACGACACCTCAATCGGCCAAACGATGAAGAAGTTAGGCCTCCTCCATTTTCCTCCTTCAAGCTTTGCTGGAACTGGTTCTACAAAACGCACCTCTGTGTGCATGAACCCAGAACACGCTCCCAAAACGCGTTAAAACCTAGCATCGGGTGCAACCGTGCCAATGGTGCAAACTGTAGAATGGTTAGGGTGCCTCCAACCCCCAACCGCCTCGACACCTGGGCATATGGCCATGGGACCACGTCCTGGGCATAAAAAGGGCTAACTGTTTGAATGAGTGAACCTGGACTTGACAAGTGTCCAGGCGCATGGCTTAACCGTTGGCAAAAATCCAAATTCCCGCGCCATTTCACAAAGGGTCTGGTCGTATGTTTAAAACACACAAAACCACGAGCAAACATTTAAAAACCCCCGCGCGCTCTGTGTTTAAACCAACGGTCATATGTAGTGCAATGGAACCGGGGGATTTAACCGTTGTTATAAACCAAATCAAAACCCATTTGAAAAATTGTGCAATTTAACAAATGTATAGTGGTCACATGTATTGGTGATATGACCGCGGGTTTTACCATTCACAACGCGCCCAACGTATTATGACTGGTCACATGTCAACGCATATAACCGGGGTCTAATTGAAATACCTCCCACGCGCGCAATCAAACGGTGAATGGTCATATGCAATCACATAGAACTGGGGTCGGGGCTAAGCCCTGGCCCAACCCCCCCGCCGTTTATAACATTTGGTGAATTCAAATATAATCTTTCACATATGCATTGTAAGAACCAACATGTGGTCCAACGGTCGGGCGGATTACATTAGAGCTTTGGACAGTGGGAGGAGGTCCGGGGGTCGAACCCCATGGACCCATAAAATTTTTAACAAACCAATCAATCGACCATAAGCCAATAAACGGGTGCCATGTGGTAGCCCTTGATTGGGCCACGTGGCACCCATCCATTCGTCCAAATGATGCCACGTGTCAAAACTTGATTCGCCCAACTGTCAACCATTAAATGCTTGCCACATCAACTGCCACGTGTGAGTCGTACGACCTCTGCCATGTCAAATGCTGACGTCATCTGTGCCACGTGTCACCCTTCCAGTGGTGACATGTGTCACCTTCGGATTGGCCCAACTGTGCGCCAAAAAGTCCAAAACTGCATGCCACGTGTCACTCCCTGAAGCCACCACGTGTCCTGTACGAACCTGCCACGTGTCCTGTACGGACTGTACAGACAGGTACAGTCAGCACCTAAAATTTTGCCTATTTGGCTTGGCGAACAGATCGCGATATCTTCTCCATACGGACTCCGTTTGAGAAAGTAAATATACCGCCGGAATCATGAAGACGAGACAGATGCAATGGAATAGTTTTTGTCACATTCCGAGCACTTTGAAAATTTGATCAAAATTTTGACCCCTGGTCCAGATTTTGATCACTTGGCATGATACATGTGACTTGTGGACCCTTGCAGGGTGTACTTGTTTGTCTTTGTAGGACCTAGCTAGGTGAAATATTTTCCATGGAAGAACTAGGTCACTTGGACCTTCATAGGGGCTTGAAGCCCACAGGTTGGATGATGCGCCCCCACTCATTACACACTTGGGAAGATGAAAGTTTCATTTGGAGGCACTTGGAAAACTTGAAATGATCACATTGATTCCCTTTGCACCTAAACATTGGCCTTGGGAGGCCTATCATGTCATATCCTATCCCTTGACACCATGTTTCTTGATGGGGTTATGATGGTTTTTTATGATCATGGTGGTGATGTGATGTGATTTGATGAAGAGAGATGCATTGCTTGTCACCCTAGCTCATGACGAGGTGACACATGGCCTTTGGAAGCCCAACGACTTTCACTTAGAGGTTCAATGTCTCTCTTGAAGACCTAACGTCACCCCTTAAGGGATTTTAATTTAATGTTGTTTCATTTTTGCAAATTGTAAAGACAAATTAGAGGGTCGACCCTCTTTTTGTTTTTTGTTGACTTGTAAAGTTCACAAATTAGGGTTATATGATATTGTATAAATAAAGGTCATTTCACTCTCATTTTATCATCATGGTTTTGGGAATTACATTGTCTCTTGGATGAAATTGTTTCCCTACTTGGGAAATTCAATTTATCTCTCTTTGGTGCAGTTGTGGATGATTTTACTTGTCTATTGGAGGAAAAGTCTAGGTGCTATATCTTGGATGCTTGTTTCTTGGTAATTGGGTGGAATATTCTTGAGAAAGAAGGGGTTTTCATGTTGTCTCTTGGAATTGGTAAGGAATTTCTGCACAATTGTGTTGTTTCCTTTTGTTTCAAGATTAATTTGCATAAATACTTGGAGGAGTATAATGGCATACACCCTCCATCAAGATCTACTTAATTTTCATTGAAAAAATCTATTTTGGAAAGGTTGCTACAAGGAATAAAAGGGATTACACCATTGTAGATTTACCTTGCTAAGGTTTGTTTTCTCTAGAGAGTAAAATGGATTAAACCCCTAGAGAAGTAATAAACCCTAGATCATAAACAAGATACTTCATAACCAAATATATAAGACACTAATCTACTTGCATTGGAGATTGGATATTTATGCATTGGTATACATGATTTCTTGATATATTGCAATTGTTCAAGTTGGATTTAATTCTTCATGCTTTCAAGTTATATTGTGCTATAAGGGTGTCTTGATTAGCCAAGTGATATCATTTTTGTTATAAATTTGATTCGACATTCAATAGGGTTGCATCAAGATCATCTTTGTCTTACTCTTTTCTCACTTTTCTATTGCTAAAATTTACTTGCAAGAAGCCATAATTAATCTACTATTTAAATGCTATTGCTTGGGTGGATTGTTTACTAATTTTAGTGTCTAGAACTTGCTTTTGTAGAAATATTTTGCTACAACCATAAGGATGTTACAAATATTTCTAATAACACTAACCAACATCCCTCTAATTTCTATCAAATTCTTGTTATCTTTGGAGATTCTTCTACTCATTGCTAGCTTTGTTTACAATATCTTGCACTTGATTTTGATGGTATATTTCACAACTCTTATACTCATTTATTGCTGATATATATATATATATATATATATATATATATATATATATATATATATATATATATATATATATATATATATATATTGTTAGAAAAACAGGACCGCAGAGCAATAAAATAAAACAAATGCGGAAACAAAACACAAAAGATACACAATACAAGAGAGACGCAGATTTACGTGGTTCACCCAGTGTGGGCTATCCACCAGAGAAATTTCCAGGTCCTTGCTTTATTATTATCCAGCAAAATGAAGGGATACAACCTACAGAAAAACCCGTTGTAACTTCCTCTTCTTTCTCTCACAGTCTCCTCTCTCAGAATACAATACTCGCCAACATACATAGCTGCGATACATTTCCCTCATAAAAGAGGGTTGCCTTCTAGGGCAAAAAACCCTAACATAATCTCTATCATTAGATCTGCGACCTTATAATGAACGATCCATATTTACCATGAAATTACAATATACTTTTACAAGGCAAATTTTGCTTTGGGGGCTTCACCCCCGAACCCCCATCGGGGGACGCTACCCCCGAACCCCCGCTGGGGGCCCGCTTACCCCCAGACCCCCCAGTCGGGGGGATAGCCCCCCCAGACCCCGCAGAGGGGGTACCCCCCTCTACACTCCCCCACGTGGAAGAGTGTACATACTTTTGGGGTGTAAACACGACTAAAAATAAAAGACCTCTAAATCAAGAAGATAATCATGCTCCACAACCAACATATATTTCCATACTTCTGCAAATTTTGGAAAAAAATGTTTCTTGCTGATCCCCCTTTGGTTTTAGGCTTTATCTATCATATATTGTCTTGTTCCGAGTAGGTTCTAACATTGTTTTGTAGGGACGATACCTTGACAACCAATCGCCAACTCAAGAGACTCATACTCAAGCCTCTTTCCACTCTTTACCTTGACCTATAGGGGAATCCTTCATCTCTTTTCACTTTCCATCGCAATCCTCCTAGGGTCACCTGTGATCCCCCCCTTGTGATTATTCTATTTTCACTAAAGTGAGGGGAGTTTTTATCTAAGTTGACAATGGGTAAATACTCCCATAGTTGTCACACCTTTTTGGTTTGGGTTGGGATTTTCCCAAACTATAATATGTTGGATAACAAGATGAAAATACCAAATTTTTTCACATGCCTTCCAATACTAGGGAAAACATTAATTCAGTTAGGAATATAGAGAGGGGAAATGGATCCATGGCTACTAGTTTCTTATATGGCTTCTGAAGGGGTTCCTTATTTTCACTCACTTTTCAAAGAGGAATGCAGAGAAACCATAGTAGCAATAATCATATTAGATAAATTCTTTCCAAGATTTGTTGATCTTGAAGATAACCAAGCATTAATGGCCAAAGTCGAAAAAGCGGAACTCCTTCCAACTCTCAAAAGATTCTAAAAGGACAAAATTCTGGGCTAGATGGCCTTCCAATTGAATTCTTTTTGGGTTATTTCAACTTCATTGAAGAGGACCTTCATTGAGTGGTTGAGGTATCTAGAGCCTCGAGAAATTTTTCTAGCAACTTTTAACTATACATTATTATCTTTGATCCCTAAGAAAAACAATGCTTCTCATTTTTATAATATCAAACTGATTTCCCTCTATAACTGCATTTACAAACTAATCTCCAAAATTATAGCTAGGAGGATGAAAGTAATTCTATCTTGTTAGATATCCCCAGAGAAGTTTAGTTTTTTGGAAGGTCAGTAAATCTATGAGAAAACGGGGGTAGGACATGAGGGTATTCACTCAATCAAGGCCATAAATGTAAAATCCTTAACCATGAAGGTATACCTCTCCAAAGTTTTTGATCAGGTGAGCTAGATTTTCCTTAGACTCATTCTTATACATCTCAAATTTTTTCATGGATTTGTTACTTAGGTAACGAGTTACATCAACTTGGTATCATTTGTAATTATAATCAATGGTGTTGCCTCTCCTTTATTTAAGTCCAAAATGGGGATCAAACAAGGATGCCCTCTCCCCTCCCTATTGTTTCTCATTGTTGCAAAGGCCTTACTATATCTCTTAAGGAGGCCACCAAAATTGGAAACTTCAAAAGTATAAATGTGGGTACTTACTGCAATGTTACCCATCTACTCTTTATTGTTTATAGTCTAATATTCTATGAGGGAACTCGAAGGATGGTTGAAAAAATTAGAGAGATCATCAATATTTTTTGTGAGGCAACAATGATGAAATTGAACATTGGAAAGTCAATGATCTCTTACTGGGGCCTCTCAGAGAATGAAAAATCTCTGTACTCCCAATTCTTTCCTTTTCATGTATTGTAAACAAATACAAAAATGAAATATCTAGGATTTCATTTGAAAGAAAGTTGGTATAAAAAAGGTGATCGACAATGGATAATATCCAAGATTGAGAATAAAATCAACACATGGTGAAATTGATGGCTCTCCAAAGGTGGATGAATAGTTCTTTTCAAATAATTCCTAGAAGCCATTGTCATTTGTTGGATGTCGATGACTTATATTCTCGAAATGAGTCCCAGAAAAAAATAGATAGTTAATATTCTAATTCATTTGATATGGAGAAGTAGGTAAAAAAAGGATGTTATTAACTTCCTAAAAAAAACTTGGTTCTCCAAAATCTCATGTGGATGGAGCCTAAAGAACATTTTCCTTTTCTCAAAGTCACTTGCAGCCAAGAATGTATGGAGATTGATGCAAGGCACATGACTCTAGGCACATGTAATAAAAGATAAATTAATTACTTCTGACTCCATAGAGGAATGGGTCAGAAATCTAGTTAGACATATCTAAAACACATCAATAATATGGAAAGAAATGGTCACAACCTCCCCCCTAACAAGAAATTGGTTGGTATGGAGAATTATAAGCATTGACAAAATCCAAATTGACTTGGACCCTTGGATCAAAAAAAATTATGCATATAGGTTCCCACTCCATCTAATTGTAGACTTGAAAAGCAAGGGTTATCATACTCTGATACAGGTAGTCTGAGGAAACAAAAATGTGGGAATGTAGAAACAATGGCTCTCTTGGGAGGATATTGGACTCTGAGAGGAGAATGAAAAATTAAGGAAAAGTTATACTTGAAAACTAAGAACTTGTTTTATTAATCTGAATGATGAGGAAGATCAACTTATTTGGTCTTTGAATGCGACAAGAAAATATGAACCCATATTAGGATACAAATCGCTTTCTATGGAGGGAATTGATATCCCACAAATTAGGTGGTGGAGACTACTTTGGAAACTCAAATGTCCTTTCAAATAAAAAACTTTATGTGGTTACTATTAAATAATAATTCCATAACATGGGAAATCCTTCATAAAATAAGCTATGAGGGACCTAGTTGGTGTTGTCTCTATAAAGTCGACTTTGAAACCAACTCCCACCTTATTATGAACTATGATTTTACTCTAAATGTATGGTAGGAATCAAATTCCTTGATTGTATTGAACAATGATTGGAAATGGAACTCCATTGAAGAAACCCTCAAGAGCTGGTGTATGAACAAAGATACAAATACATATAAATATCTTGTCTTAACCATAGCTTGGGAAATTTGGCTGGCTTGAAACTATACATTTTTTGAGGATAACGATACCCTTCCATTGAAATGTGTTATTCAAAGTATGAACAATCTCTCTTCTTTTCCTTTAATTTAAGGATGTTTGCATCTCAAGGTAATCCCTTGAAGGGGAAATAAATACAGAATTTCCATGGAATTCTTTTGATGGGGGATCCCAATGATCGCCCCAAATGATGGTTTGTGGGTGTGTTATACCTCTCCCCCACTCACAATGTCTCTTTCAAGGCTAGGATGAGTAGTGACTCAAATGACGTTTTTGAGCTAATGACACCAAAAATGGTCTTAATGCTAGCTCAGGAAAATGGAGTTTCTCAAATTTAAATTTATAGAGACTCTCTGCTTGTGTTTCAATGGAAGAAAGGAGAATCTAGTTTGTGCAACTTCACTCTGCAACCTCCTTTTCACGACATCCTTCTTATAAACCAACCTTCTCTCACATTTATTTTATGCATGTTTACATGGACAAGAACTCTGAAGAAGACATGCTATCTAATGATGGAGTTGTGTTGCAAAATGGGATCTGGAATATCATGAACAACACTCCCACACACTCCTCAGAATATCTTCATGCTCCCTAGTTTTAATTTCTTCTACTTATAGTAGATATCTATGAACGATATCTTTCCATGATAAAACTTCTCTGAGCATCTCTAGGAAGATCGAACACACTCTTTTTGTGTAGAAGAAAGGTTATTGTTTTATAAAATTTTGATGAGAAATGTATATGAAATCTCACTAGTAAAGATTCTAGACTAGGAAGATTCATTTTTGTGGAGAAAGATTTGATGTTAGTTTCTAGATTAAATTTACAGGCTTGCAAAGGTAGTCTTGAATGTTATCTAACATCTACCATTGTAATTTTATTTTTCTAAATAAAATTACTAGAGTTTTTCTATGGATATTTTTTTTTATATTGTATTTGGGACAAGTTTTTGTTTTTAAGTTTTTATTTTAATTTACATTGAATTCAATTTATAAATTCTTTTTTTTTTCTTAAATATTATGGATATATTGATTATATATAATTCCTTAGGTTAATATTGTTTTTTTAAAATAAAATTGTGCTTAAGGGGATAAACTCACTAGTGAGGGAAAGGGGGCTACAAGTCTAGGAAAAGGGATAAGCCTAGGGGGCTTAAGACAAGAGAATATTTTAATAATATTTTCTAAAATCCTAATTTATGGATAGATATATACATTATGTTATCCTAATTTCCTAAGAGGAGGGAATGGATTACCAAGTGGGTTTAAAAAGGGTTTCATTCGGTGATCTCATAGGATAAACATGCAATTATAATGAAAAAAAACTTAGATCATTTACTCCACTAATTCATTCATTCTCTCCAACAATTTGGGGGCGGGGGGTAGAGGGGGATAAACAACATGTTCAAGAGAGTGGAGAGGATCACTTTCAGTTGCTACCATTTGTACCATATTTCCATCACCATATATGTAGTGAGGAAACCTTGGGGGCAATTTTTGCTGATAATTAAGCCGAAGAGGCGAGTTGTCAGGCCTGTGTGCTGCTGAAGAGACATGTCATCCAGCATGTATGTTGTTGAAGAAGTGAGTTGGCAGGCCCATATGCACTTGAAGAGGCGGGTTGTCATACATATAAGCATTCTCTCTAGGTGAGAGAATTGTTGAGAGTGTATACACCTCTCCTTGGGTTTCCTTGGGGAAGGTTGGTTCCCTAGAGGGAGAAATGTGAGGAATATATTTCCCGGTGTAAGGCCTAGAGGGTACCTGGAGACCTTTGAGAGAATATGGAACTCCCAAAGCCACAGTGCTACGAGAATTCCTATTTGGCCTATGTTGGAGCCCTGGAAGGTTAGTGGTGCAACCGAGGGCACACTACCTTGGTTTGTGCAAGATGTTGGGGAATGATAGACTGTAGGTTGGAGTGTTGTTGAGGTTTGGTACCTTGGACTAGACCATTTTGATACTCGTTGTGTACCATGTCTATTTAAGAATTCTTTTTCCCAAGTGGATTTTATGCCCAGCTCGGTGGTGACCTGTTGTTGAGTTATAAGCAATAGAGTCTAAGGATGGGAGGAAAGTTGGAGGTATGCACACATTTGGTGATATTACATAAAAGACAAGTACTTTATCTGAGTATTTTATTTAATTACTATGTGTGTAATTCTAGATTCCTGTTATGGGTAAATTCTAATATCTTATGCTTCCATATATCTTCTATTAGAACTGCACAAAAGTTGCATTTATGTGACTGCTATCATGGATTTTTACTGTTGTAATTATCCTTGAATATTTTCTTCCTGAATTATTCAGAAATTGTAATTATATGTTATAGACAATAGTAATTGATGTTGTGACTATACTTGTGTGCATATGTTTCTAGAATTTCCTAGAACTGTACATTTTGTATGCACATAGAGTTTATGAAAATATTTAAGTTTTTTTTCCAAGGGTATTGACAGTGGTAATGATACTTGGATATATATTGTTGGTATACTATATATCTTTGTTCATATGTAGAGTTGTTCTATCCAGTTCAATGGTATTGGAGTTATAATTTAGTATGATTTAACCAGCTTGGGTCTGGAAATGCCCTTGTCCGGGTATGGACAGTTCACAGGGCGTGAATCTTTACTCACACGATGATGTGAAGGATCTTAGCTAATAGAGAAGGATCATAGATAATCCTGAAGGCTTGTTAAACCTTAGAAATTTCCTAAGGAAGACCTGAATTTGGCTAAGTCTTGAAGTGGGTTTTTGAAACTATGTAATTCTGGGTCTTTTATGAGAAAGAATCCCATCCGTCAATTTGACATAGAGAAATAATCATGGTCATTGGTCAACTTCCCTCACATATGAGAGCTTGCAAAGGATCCATATCGTTAACAATTGTTAGATCCATCAAAGAATTCTTGGAGAGATCATGATCGTTGATCGTAGAGGGTCCATCATAGTATTCCATGGTTAGGCTAGGACGAGACTCCGAAATTACTGGAGCCATGGATCCATTGAAGAATAATTTGGACTGATCATGAAATCCCATTGCAGTGGGTCCTGCGAAGCAATTTGGTCCATTGAAATGAAAATACTCTGAAGGGAAGACCCCAAGGAGAAATCCCAACCGTCGATCGAAGAACACATGAGATGTAATCTTGGCCATTGATCAATGTTGAAATCCTTAGACGTGAGTGAGAGGAAGGGTGATGTCATGCTGATGGAAAAATCCTACATGTACGAGGAAGACACATGGAAGCCTGTAATTGGTCAAGGTAATAGGGGGTGGGTCCGTGTTGAATCCAAACCCTTGGAAAGGTGCTTTAATAATGGTCAGTGGTTGGAGTTGGAGTCATAAGATCCTGACCATTGGTCGGAGTGTGTAGCCATTAGAGCATTCTGGGGAAAGGATATTGGAGAACTCCAAAGGGAAGACTCTCAAGAGAAATCCTAACTATCCATTGGAGCCCAACTGAAAGTAATGATGATTGTTGATATTGATGGGTCTTGTGTTTAGATGAGACTAGGAGGAAGGTGATGTCATGATAACAAGGATGACATCACCCACCCATTGCATAATGGACAGGTGTCAACACCTGGGAGGATGTGTCAGTGATCGACAATGACGTGTACATGGCATCATTCCACGTGTCAAGTGGATATTGTGCCACATGGAAATGTGTTATGGCACTTTGAAGGGGTGAAAAGTGATGTGGCCTGAGTGCCATGTGTCAAGATAGGTGGCAGAGTTGGGTAGGACCACGTGTCTTGGGAACCAACTTGGCTACCATGTAGGTCTCATCTTAAGCAAGGATAAGGAGGAGTGACATAAGGATGGCGAGGGGTTCCAACGTGTCCAGAGAAGAAAACATGGTAATCCATAATTCATAGAACCTGTCGGTGTTATTCCTTAGGACATGTGGCTAAATACTAGCCTTTGAATCTATTGGTGATAGATCTCAGCCATCCATCAGAGGAGGCTGGTTGGAGTGGGTTGCGATTCCAAAGGAGGAAGTACTTTGAAAGGAGTACTTTGATTATTGGTCAGGGTTGTCAGTTAGAGGGTGGCCACAGTGCATGATAGTTGTCGATTTATTGTGGGCTCCACCTGCTCGAATATGAAGAGGTTTGGAGAGGTTGTTAACCCACGTGAAATTTAGAACTCCAACAAAATCATAGCCATATATTGTCGGATCACCAAGACAATCATATCCATTGGCGTGGATGTTATCAGACTCAGTTGTCAGAGTTTGAAGAATGGTTCAGAGTGGAAGCACATAGATGGAAGGGTTCTGATAGCAATGGGGATGTGGTTTGAAATTTTATAGGTGTGGGTATGAGGAGTAACTTGGAAGATTCCATATTTGTGCCACGTAGGATGACACTATGTACTAGGGTTCCATGTGGATTTCATGTGGCATTGAGGTGGAATTGAGGGTAGAAGGACTATCAACTTTGGAGGGTTGTAACATTTGATCCAGAGCTCATAATTGAGCATGGTTATAGTCATAGGAAATATCTTGACGAGCATAATTATTCTACGAGGGATAATGGGAAAAGTAAGATAGTTGGAAAAGTGAAAATTTTGACACCCCATCAACCTAAATGAGAAAAAGGGAGTCAGGTGATATTACAAAGTGGTATCAAATGTCTAGTTTCAACAATAGGTCTACATGGGCTAGAAATTAGTTACAAAACTAATGTATTAAGGATAAGTTGAACCTGTTGAAAATATATTGGACATAAAAGTCCATATATCCACACATAAATGTGAATTGAGTGGTAAAATACACAGACAGACAAAAAGAAGTTTTCTGGTGATATTAAAAGGAAAGTACGCATATGTATCCACAGTTGTATATGATGAGTTAGTTAGACATGTAGAGGTGGATGATAACCATATGGGTATGACTCAGTATGCTCAAGAAGTAGTGAAAAGGTATTCGGGAAAGGCTTACCCTGATAAAGGTCAGTTGACCAAGAATAGATTGAGGGACAAAGGAGGTTGGATTTGAGCATTTTATTGCCCTGGGTAATTTTATAATTACCTAGTTGTATTCTAGATCGTAAATACTTTTATAGAAGTTGGACAAGAACGATTTCTTGCTGGATATTTCCATAAGGAAGGCAACATAAGTATGATTATAATTGAGAAGTTGGTCATGTGGATGATTGTAAGATATATTCAAAGAATATTTATATTAAGACCAATTAAATATGAATGAATGATATAAAATGATCATATGGTTCCTTAAGAAGTTGTTGACCAAACATATGGGAAACATGTAAAAACCCATAATGAAATCCTTGTTTGGGGTTAGAATTTATGAGGCAATTATTCCTATTAGATGTGAATGATAAGTAGGAAATCCATCAATAGTACATGATGATACATGTACCACAGGTTCATATGGAAGAATGATTTCATGGTATATGAAAAAGTTTGGACTTGGTATCAAGGATGAGTAGAGGTATTTGAAGACACAATGTTGTGTCAAGAATACCTCACAAGATGTTCAAAGGCCACGACTGAAGAGTGTTAAGTTGCGAGTCTAAGTGAAACCATGAAGGCTTGGAAATCCATTGCTGGAAATTCACTCGCGTTAATCAAAGTGCTCAATGGATCTGGGTGTAAGAGTAAATTGTTTAGTGGATGAAATAGTGAAATTCCCTTCGCTCTAAAAGTAACCAATGTAAATATGAAGAGTCACATTATGGGCATATCTTTTCTAAGTGGATTGATATGCTAGGATTCTTGTCTTCTGATAAAAGGGACTTAATGTTTACATGCAAATAAAGGAAACAAACCCAAGGATCAATCATACATTTTTGGGGGTAGTACCTCCATTATTATTATCAGAGGGGTGTAGTGGAAGCCTGGTTAGAATTCTAGAACTTCAAAGGTGAGATATTAAAGGTGCATGTATTCAAAATAATGCCAACAAATGTCTAAAGGTAACGCCTCATGTGCAAATTGGATGTAGAAGTATACAACCATACTTATGAGGAAGACAATACATAAATATAAGTGAATTACATAATGGAATAAGTCCAAGATTAATTAGAGTAAGTAAAAAAAAAAGGTATCACTAAGTAGATTTCAAGTTGTTTTGGGTCATGATATCATGCAAAGAAATGTGGCAGAAATGAAGGGATTGTTGATGCTATGGTAATGTTGGGTGTAGTTCAAAAGTATTGAGTACATTTCCAAAGTAGATTGGGATAACAATAAAAAGGACTCAAGTATAGAAGTGATTTATGAGGAAGAAACAATAAGGAACCATGAAGAAGAAAATGGTTCTAATATTAGTATGGAAGTAAAAGGAGATGACACCTGAGAGAACCCCTCTCAAGTGGAAAGGAGCCATTGGTAATATGTTAGAAGGTTGAGAGTACTAATTTAATTTATGATAACAACTAAAATCAGTGTTAACTACTTCCATCTAATCTCTATGAATCTAGAAAAGAAGACTTTTGGGGTAGCATTGTAACATGTTGGAAGTTGACTATGCAAGCCAAGCTTGAGGCCAAGTGGGTCTGGAAAGAAGGAAAAATGGTTTAAGAAACCACAAGAGTTGAAGTGTTCAAAGAGAGCAAGTTGAAAATCAGTTTGGTCTAGTAAGGTAAAACAAGGTGGAAGACCCAAGGTCAATAAGAGAGCATGAATAGATATGTAATCTGGTCATGCATGTGTTGGGTCAGAGAGATCTAGGTAATAAATGAATGTTGAAGTTTAATACTAGTATAGTTTGTAGTCGAAAATGCTATTTAGACAGGTGTAATGGCTAGAAGATGTTTATGATAGAAATGATCATGTGTAATAATTATAGTGAGAACTGAGAATAGCCAAGAACAACAAAGAAATTGGTACATGGTGAAAGAAGTTACTGCAATTGTTGTAGTAGCAAGTATATTATGGCCTGTTGAAAAACCATACATAGCATAGGAAGCTAAAATGTGTATGCATCTATGAGCATGTCAAGGATAGTGTATATATATATATATATATATATATATATATGAAAGTAGTCTATTTGTTTTGTGTGTGTGTGTGTGTGTGTGTGTGTGTGTGCGATTATGAAATTTGTTAATGAGGGTTGTTGTGCCAGGGAGAGAGAGAGTTCATTGCATGGTTGAAAGTGATATTGTTGATATTGTTGCATATGGAAGTTATCCATATGAAGAAGCAATAAGAATCTGAAGTGTTGGTTAGGAGGGCAGTGAAGGAGACATGGAAGCCATATTGATACCAACTAGTCACGTAGCATAAAATCTAGTTAATGAAAAAATGTAGGAATGAATGTGTTTATGAAATTATATTGCATAGTAATAGAAGTAAATTTAGGATAGAAATTTTGTTAAGAACCAAATAGACCTACAAATATAATCACCACAAATACTGAATACACAATAGATCCACAAAGAATGATAGAAGAAACCACACTATATTATTACCAAACCCTTGAGGTAGGACAACACCATACAATGGATCCTATTATGGAAGAGATCCTCTCCTGTTCACTTGCCTCTTTAAGGGGGCATCCTCCTATTGAGCTACCACTCCAAATACAATACTTCTCTTCATGTCTCATTACATTGTTTGAACCCCTTTATATAGTGCTACCATCACCTAAGAACATTCTAGAGGAGGAATCTTTTAGAAGTAGAACCTTCTAAGAAGTCCTCTTACATTTATTATATCTA